>DWAN01007050.1:0-10055 GCA_018230445.1 Heliconius hewitsoni | reverse complement strand
TCAACGCCGCGCTTTGCCTCGACACCAGAGCGAAGAAATGGAAATATAAATTTTATTACAATAAAAATATTTACTTTAGTCAAGTTAAACCACTTCACCCAAGAAATTTCTCACTAATCTCAAGTAGACGGAAATACTGACTTCAATCATAATTTCTCATTTTCTAGCCAACTCGTGCATTACCGAAATTGCACTGAACCAATTTTCTTTATGTTATATGCGGACAAAGTTATTCATTTTGCTCGAATTCTTTGTGTGATAAAAGTATGACCTTAATTAAATTCAATCTTAATTCCCTTTTTTAAAAGTTATTTATTTATTTCATTATATGTATATAGTTAGCGACTCACGCGCGGTTTTACTTGTTTGTAAGTTATTGTTATAATATAGAAAAATTAACAAGATTTTTTACATTAATTTTAGAATATGCTTATACCTTGAAGTTTCTTCTAAGCCGGTACAGTACTTTTTCCTTGAAAGTGGAATAAACATCCAGCCTCACAAAGTTTCTCGGTCATAATATTAGTTATTATATTATTATTCTAATAATTAAAACCAGCTTCACGCTGTATCCCGCACACAGCAGGGTAGGCAGAGAGAACCTAGTGTTAAGACACCGTTCCCTACTTTCCGCCGAGTTCTGGAGGCATTGCGTGTTGAGTGGTGAAACTCAACGCCGCGCTTTGCGTCGACACCAGAGCGAAGAAATGAAAATATAAATGTAAATAAATATCCCACTTCCTCGAGTTGGGATCGAACCCACAACGAAAAAAAAATCTTTACAAATATTATAACTTTTTACAATTATATATGAAATTTAAAGGTTTTTTTATTCCTATCGATAGCGTGTACGGCAGTGTGGCGTGTTGTTATTTTAACAGTCATTACAAAATATTCCAATAATAAGCTTGCAACATTAGCCGCTGTTAGTTACTCGAACAGAAAATTAATAATGGGTTAACTTTGTGGCTGCCAGGCCGCCATCTGCGTCGAATGTTTTAAAATTTTTAAACTCATGCTCTAATAAAGCTTTAGATTTAGTCGAAATACATTTTAAAATGTACTCGATTAAGTATTAAATTTGTTATAAGGAAATAGTGCTATTTAAAATATATATATTTAAATTAATACATCATCAAATTAGAATTACGAAATATTACAATCGATTACTTATATTTTAATACTAAACTTTTTTTAACAGTTTTAACAATTTTATTATATAATTGAGGCCAGGGCACAGAGTGTGACTGTCAAATCAACTGGTTGTGAATTCGATTCCCATTCCAGGAGAGAAAATATTTACTTACATTTATATTTTCAGAAGTGACTTTGTGTTGAGGCAAAGCGCGGCGTTCAGCTCCAGAACTCGGCGGAAAGTCGGGAACGATGTGTCTTAACACTAGGTTCCCATTGATTACCCTGCAGTGTACTGTAGTGAAGCTGATTTTGATTGTATTATATAATTTTCACAAATACCTTATTGGTAAATATTAATTTATAACTAATTTCATAAGTAGGTGCAAAGATGAAAGATATTTTATTGCACAAAATAGATTAGATACTCTGTTGCATGTTCTGATACTATAAATATATTGAGAGCTAGAAATACTTATCAAATGAAAAGTTTTTCTTTACATAGGGGAGAAGGGGGGGGCGAGATTCATCAATGTGTCTATTAACGACGACTGACTTGCCGGCCTTAGGGGACCCATTATTTCATTTGCTTATTGAAATTGAATTAAAAAGCGAACGCTGACTTTTATGTATGTTTTTATTGAAAAGACGGCATTAAGGAATTGAAATGTAGTGAGTTTAGAGTAATTTATTAGATCTGTGAGGAAAAATCGTTAATTTACAAATTAAAATAACTCTTCTTATATGTATTTTTCTTATTTTATTTTGATGATGATGATGATCAAGACACCTGCTGTTGAGGGATTACTTTAAATGATAAGTGTTGATAATAATGATTTAATATGTAAATATAAGTAAATCGCTAGGCAAATCATATTAATAACTCTTTTTTGGTTTCACGCTAAAAACAGGTTTTCAAGACATTTCGTGTCCAGTAAGACATGTTCGTTTCCCACTTTTGGATATTAATAATGCATTAATTAAAAGCACAATAAAGTAGTAAGCTGAACAATGAACAGAATTAGACAGAAAGTGTGGAGTGGAGTGTCTTAATACTACGCTTTCTCTGTTTACCCTGCTACATGTAGAATGTTGTATTCTGCTCTATTCTAAAACAGAGAAAAAAATATTTTAAAACTGTACACATACAAGTTCTTCTTTTAATACGAAGGTACGTATAGTTTGTAAGCCACAAGCTTTATAATATTCATGACGAACAAACCAATGAACTCAAAAGTAATAATTTCGGTGGCCGATTAACCACGGTTGTGATAAATGTTAATCTATGGCAAGAACACTCTCGAAAAATTAATTATTACTGCCAGTTATTGCGATTGGAACAAGGTTTCAGTACTATTTATATGTAAAGTAGTTATGTAAGGATAATGTACATAATTAACAAGATCTGATTTTTTTCCTGAATTTCTCCGTGAATGTAATAAGCACACGCATTTACAAGCGCGGCAGATGTGGATTTGACTACAAATCGAGGAAATGAAATGTTTTCATTTTTAATATATTAATTTCTCGCTCTGGTGTCGAAGCGTTGAGTTCCGCCATTTGACACGCAGCATCAGAATTCAGCGGAATATCTTAGAACTAAGCTCCCTCTGCTTACCCTTGCTACATGCGCGATGGCGTCAAGCTGAAAAAAATATATAATAAGAAAATCTTGCAATCGGTGCTAAATACATCATTAGCATTTTTTTTAATATTGGTTACTTGAAAATAATAAAGTTATATTAAAATTAATAAAAATCATGAATTTAAAAATCTGAAGTATATACAATAAGCTACATAAATAAAATGAGAACTCCTCTCATGAGGTTAAAAAACAGAATATGACATAAAATATGCGTTAATCATAACATTACATTTTAAGAAACAAGTATCAGGTAAAATTAGAGAAAGAGCTTACATAAAATTCTTAGACACGCTAAGAACGGGAATCATTTTAAAAGAACTGACTATAGTATTATGTTAATAACACCATGTTCAATTTTTCACAAAAATATTGCCTTGATATGACTTCTATTGGTTCTTTTGTAATGTGTGTTGTTAATGAATCGACTGTCTTGTTCCAAGGTTCGTTTATTGGTCCTCATAATTATATTTAGAATGTAATGTAGATTCATGGTGTATCCTTAACGGGATAGTGAGAGAGAACGGAGCACCAAACGCTACGGTCTCTGCATACCTCTTTCAAAGAAAAGTATTAATATAAAGAAAAACTATATATTGTATTTATACTACTCTAGATAAAATCTGATTTAAAAACTATAGCATAAGATTAATTTACGAACGTTCAAAGTAGGTACTAGTACATAATTCATTTAACTCTGTTTATGTTTTTACAGCATTCATTATTTATTTACCAAATAACTTTGGCACTTAAATGTGCATTTAACACGAAGTCTCATGTATTATACAAGTCTCTGCGTGGTAATGACTGCTATATATATATTTCATTCCTATAGCACACGCTATGGGAGAGACGTCAAGTTTTATACCTTACATTTTATATATGATTGTAAATGTTTTAGTAAATTTCTCAATATTTCAGTTTTATTAATATAATCATAAATTCTCTTCTGTCGTGAGTCAGTTTCACGCTGTATACCGCATAAGGCATGGAAAGCAAAATTTGTGAAACGTTGTGTGTTGAATCGCGGAACTCAACGCCGCGCTTTGCCTTTTTAATAAATTCGCTGGTATTTCTTAAGGGAACTAAAATGAAAAAAAAAACTAAATATGATGATTATGATTAATTTAACTTTATACTGACAAAGTAACAACAGCACAATCGCTCAAAATATTATCCTTGAAGGTGAAACTTAATAAGGTTTATACATACTCTCTGGTAGTCTTAATATTTTGTAATGCGCTGGTAACGACTCCGATAAGCTTTGAATAGGCACAGATAAGGCCGCTTACGTGTCAAATTATTCTAAACAGTACTAAAATGGATGGTAAAAAGTTAAGATTCGGAATTAAATATAAAAGAGAAAAAAAAGGAAATAATCTGTAATGTTGATAATTTAAAGCCTTAGACTGACTATAAAAGTGATGATTGTGCGTTTGAGACCCACTTGAATTAAATTCATATCTTTGAGATGAGCTAGGGGGTTCATGATGGAAAGCTTGTCGTGGCTCAGAGGCACGAGGGTGTGACTGTAACGCGACGATTGTGGATTCACTCAAGGAAATTAAATATTTATATAAATTTAAATTTTCATTTCTTCGCTGAGATGTCGAGACAAAGCGCAGCGTTGAGTTCCGCCACTCAACTCGCAAGGCCTCCAAAATTCAGCGGAAAGTGGGGATACAGCGTGAAGTTGAAGCTAACGGAATATAATCAGTATAAATGGTAAGATATTAGGATAAGTGAATGAAGTGACATATTTAAAAAGTACGTTTAGTAGAGATGAAAGATACGAGATGGATGCGGAAAGGCGTATTGCTGCCAGTAAAAGGGTTAATGGTGCCTTAGCTGCATTGATGAGATGGCGAAATGTCAGCTCATCTGCATGTACGGCCGTACACCATGCAGTGTTGGTACCGACGCTGTTATACGGCAGCGAAACGTGAGTATTACAGAAGAAGAATGAAAAAAAGATGAATGCTGTGGAGATGCGATCTCCTCTTAGGATATGTGAAGTCAGCTTGTCTGATCGAATCCACAATGAAGAAATACACAGAATGTCACGGTGGCTTGGGCACATCGAACGAATGAGTGATGAAAGAATGGCAAAAAGATTTAAGTATGACCAAAAAGTGAGCGGTAATAGAGGGAGACCTTGGTTGATCTTCGAAAACATAATATCAAAGATATTTAAGGAAGGTCAAGTAAGAAGCACGAGAACCCCCTGGAGGGAGATATGTATGACGAGGCGAAAGAAATATACAGAGACCGTAGCATTTGGCACTCCGTTGATTGACTACCCCGCGAGGGACATGACTTTTTTAATTATTTAAAAACTAAAGTAAATGTATTAAACGTTTAGCTCTTGATATATTTAAGTTTGTTTTTCTTTTTTAGTACCGTACACCAAAAGTTAAAAACGGAACCATTATAGAATCACTTTGTTGTCCGTCCGTCAAGTCTATTTATCTCAAGATCGCATGGAGGTATCAAGCTAAAATTAAAATCAAATATTCAAATCTATGGTCAATACAGAAAATAACAAGCTTTTAAATCTAAGTTAACGCTATAAAAAGTTAGGAAAATAAATGCATCGATTTTGCTGCTTTTGTCTGATATTTGAAATTAAGGTTTTATTTTGTGGCTTATTTTATCATATTGTGTACTAGAATTTTAATAACTTTCATTTTTTATCTTTTTCAAAGTTTATTTAAAGCTAGCTACTATTTCATTTACGTTTTAACTGTAAGCTTTGTAAGTAAGAGCTTAATTACAAGAACAATTTTAATTATAACTGTCTAGACAAACCTAGCCTTTTGCGGTTTTTAAAGGCCTAATGAGAACGTTTATTGCTCTTACAAGCGCATGCAATTCATACTTACATTTTGACTATTCCTTTTGTGTATCCTAGATTTCTCCTTTAATTTTCTTTTGTGTATTCTTTTTCTTATAAAAGTAAATTTACTTATGTAAAAATTATAATACTTATAAATGTTATTTATTTTGTTAGTTGTAATATTTGTTACTATACTACCATAATTTTTTTAAAGCTTCACCCAGTATCACTATCGTGGTAGCCAAAACAGCGCAAACAGAACACAGCCGGAGACGCAAGTCTCTGGATACCTCTTTCGGCTCTTCCACTGTCATTAACCTCTTCGTAAACCTCCGAGGTATCCACATGCTTATTATGTGACATTCCGCCAGTATCTTGGATTAAGTATTTTCGAAGATCAACTAATGTCACCCCTACCTCTCTTACCACCCACTTTTCAATCAAATCTTTTTTTCCATTCATTCAAGACTCATTCGTTGCTACTTACTTATGCTCAGCACTCGATATACTAATATCTAAATATAAACCGCTTTCAACTGCGAAATTGATCTTGAGAACGATCTGCATAGATTACAAGTCTGCATCGGCATCTCAACTCTCAGATCGCTCTCAAGATCATTTTCACAGTCGAAACCAGTAAATAATTACGAGTCTAAAAATTGGCTAAAAGTCGCTGTCTTACTAAGAGTAAGTAATACCCATATTTAAAAACATATTACCACTAACAATACCTAATACAATAATTTTCTTTAACCTGGCACACACAGTAAAAGTTCACTATACATTAAATATTGTCAAAATGCATATAAGTTACAGTGTTTCTTTCACCGATTAAGCTTATCATTGATCTTTTAAAGTTTTTACGAACACGCCAAACGATCATTAAAGGTAGTAGTGCATTACAAGTCTTGGGAGCTCGCGTGCAAAGGAAATGGAGGTTATTTTTAATGTTGTGCTTTGTCAGTCACATGATATTAATTCTTTAATGCTTACCCGTTAAAAAGAAAATATTAAAATTTAATGAGCTTGATATTTTTTGCATAAGAACTTTTTTAAATTTAGAATTTCAAACTTGTTGTTTTTGAATTTGCATCTTAAATATATATACATGATTGCTCTCATATACAGTTTCACGATGTATTCCGCAAATAGCAGTTTAGGCAGAGGGAACCTGGTGCTAAGACACTCCGATCCTTACTTTTCGCCGGTTGAGGCATTGCGCGTTGTAACGCAACAAGTATATTTTTTTATAAAAAAATATCCTCTCTTATCTTCATTAACACAAACATTATATATATATATATATTACTATGTCATACAAAATATTTATGTTGCTAAAGATACGTACAAAATTAGAGTTTTTTAGTTTGTAGTCTTAATATTTCACTTTGTTCCAAAACTGCTTTATATTATAATAAATATTTTATTATATTTTTCAAAACTTAAGTTTATTATCTATAATCACAATTTCTGTACGAGTCGTAAAAACTCTAGCGCAGACGTGACTGCAATATCGCAAACTAGCGTTTACAACGAATGGCTAAGCATGTTAACATTTCTATAACATATTCCGTATGGTTTACTTAAGTTATATTTATGTATTTATTTATTTTCGTTTTATAGCTTAGACATTTTAGATTTTAAATTAGACTGTAAATGCTACAGATTGTAGCAGGGAAGGAAATGAAATATTTAATATTTTCATTTCTACGTTACCCTCCTACAAGCAGGACAGCGTGAAGCTGAACAGAGAAAGAATGATACAATTTCTACATCTGACATTAGCACAGATAAGAAATAAGTAATATACAGGATGTATTACTTATTTCTTATCTGTGAAATACCAGGGGAAATTCTCAAATATCTGCCGAATTACTGAAAATTGGCTAACATATATGGAGGTGACATAGATAGGTGAAGTCCTCTACTCATAGACAACTGATGATCCGTCGATCGCGTTACAGTCCGTGTATTTAAATAACAAATCTATATAATAAAAATAATTCGAAATATATAAAAAACATGCTGTAAAAATATGATGCAAACCGATCTCATTACGACACTTCCGCTAACTAGCTAGCGGAATTCAACGTTGCCTCATCAGCAGAGCGAGAAACTGAAAATATTTAATATATCGATCCTCTGAGCGGGAATCGATTCCACAACCGTAACAATCATACTGTTGTTCCTTCTCTACTATATATAATGTTATATATTAAATACTCACTTATTAATATACCTACTATATAATGAAATCATAACAAAACTTGTTTATTCTTCAGTTTTTTCTTTGAAGGAAACCATAGCTCTTACATTGCATTGGTCCTCTCAAACGGGAGAAGGCGAGGGATTTTAATAAGAGATCAGGTTTTTCAATTATCCTCATGTCTGAGTTTCATTTTGATTTATATTACTTCATTAGTCCCATCTTAATAGACTCTTTATATTGTTATATTTATTATTATTGAAGTATCGTCAAAAAATGTTGTTTAGATTAAATACAATCAATATTAAAAAAACTTATTTAATTAGGTCCTTACTACTAACTTACTACTTTTAAGTTTTCAAGTTACATAGAAATGTCAGTAGTGTCAGTTCGACAGGAACCTACTTCTGTGTGTGTGTGCGTGCGGAAAGTGGAGAACAGATTGTCTTGCTAGTAAATTCTCTAAGCCTACTCTACGAGATAAAGCCTAAACATAATAAAAATCTGTGACCCGTCTCTGTAAAAATAACAGAATGCAATTTTTTAGCACGATACATTTGATCGAATGTGTCAAGTTTTTTTTTGTGGTAATGTAAATTTATTAAAATTATTATAGGGTAAATAACATTAGTTATTCATTTCACCCTATAGCCAATATTCTTCAGAATTTCGATTAAACTTAAATTGAATATTTTATCGACCCAATAAACTTTTGCTATCGGTATTTCAGGATTTCACAATTTTAGCAAAAACAATTTTGCAACAACTTCATATTTTCCACATCGAAAGTTTTACTGCTATAATACTTCGTCACATTACATTGATTGCCGGATTGAGACGAAATTGAGTTTCGAGAGTGATTTGCACAATTATATGAAAAGTTGATTTGTTTTAATTTACTTATTATTTTACTTGCGATGCATTCATTTTCTTATATTTTTTTCTATAATATAAAATAGATCGACGGGCCAGTCGTGTTCTACACCTTTACTGTTTCACACCTTACACCTTTCACTCTGGTGTCGAGGAAAGCGCGGCGTTGAGTTCCGCCACTCAATGCGCAATGTGACTAGCTTAACTAGGTTCCCTCTAAAAAAATA
Source organism: Heliconius hewitsoni (assembly GCA_018230445.1). Lineage (NCBI taxonomy): Eukaryota > Metazoa > Arthropoda > Insecta > Lepidoptera > Nymphalidae > Heliconius > Heliconius hewitsoni. The sequence goes on along the minus strand of DWAN01007050.1, from coordinate 1,137 downwards.
ATGGAATATTTCCTGAATAAGTTAAATACAATTTGCCACTTAAAAATTTAGGCTCCCAAACAAAAAGTAATAATATAGTCTAAATGCCATAAGGAGAAGATAGTAATCTGGCGACTTTTTGTTTTTGAAGTCCAGTATGAAAAGAAAAGGGATAGAAATGTATCATCACCGGTTTTGACATTTATTTATCTACATTTGATTTAATATGGACTAAAGCAAAGTGCAACAGAATATTAAAAAATATATATATTTCTAATAAAAATAAATTTAAGAAAAAGTGATAGTTATACGGCCCCTCTTTAACTAAATTAAAAGTATTGAAATTAAATTCGCCCGAACAGCCACTTCTTAAAGTCTACTGCAAGAATAACTCGTGACACCAAATATTCACAATTTATATGAGTCTTCAGCCGAGGACGGTTATTTTCATCATAATCAGAAGAGATCTACAACTTCATTATTGGGGCTGTCGCTTAATGTCACGTCTCTATGGTACCAGCTAAAGCTGTTCACGACATCCTCACTATAATCTCGGCTTCTTCTGCGTCCAGATCCGCTTCCGCTTCCAGTAAAGATTCGCTCAATTTGATAGTTGAAGAAAACAAATTTTGTCTAGGCAAACAAGTAAAATATTCAAACACCATATAAATATATTTGTATGTTACATGGACCCTGGGACCATAATACCAGCAATATAAGGGGGCCTAAATTGCCAACATCATAGAATCCATTAACAAGCCTTATTGCGTATAAAACATTGGATTTTATTGTTATTAATATTTATCTTATAAACCTGTAGGACAACATTCATTGAACATAATATCGAGCTCTCTGTCGCTAATGACTTGATGTTTACAAAATTATTGAGATATGTAATTGCAGCATATTAAAAGGTTGTGACAATTGCAGTTTTAAACTGCTTTGTACAACGCGCTAACGCGCTGTTTTTTTATATAATTTAAATATTTTCATATTAATGTTCCGTTTAAAAAAAATTGTCAGATAGCGTGATTCCTAATAAAAAATTTCAATGGGACCACGACACCTGCGGAGGCCATAATATCATCTTCTCTTATAATGTGAGGCCAGTCGTGGCGCAGTGGCACGAAGTGTGACTGTAAAACCGACTGATTGTGG
>DWAN01007049.1:0-10055 GCA_018230445.1 Heliconius hewitsoni | reverse complement strand
AGAGATTGCTCATTTAGCAATAAGGCCGCCTATTGTCATCATATCGGTAATTATGGACATCCTTGTAATGTAATAAACAGTGTACAATAAAGAGCAATTTACATTACTTTCACTTTAACTTTATATTTCATAATTCATGTTATATATTTGCATTTAATCTAAAAGTTACCTACATTTATTAATCAATCTTAGTGTGCACAGATTCAATTAAAATGTACATTGGTTCACATAACATTTTTGACTTTTTTTCATTGTGTGTTAAGTGGCGGAACTCGCGCTTTGTCTTATTCAAGGAAGGACTTGAACAAGGCAGTGAAAATTTTGTTTCCCCGAATAAATTATTTTCATTGCCTCGACCTCTTTCTTAACTTTAAATATATAATATTTTAGGTAAATCACTCTGCTACCAGCTCCCAGCAGTGTTGACTCCCGGCGTCACTATTGTAGTGTCTCCACTCGTTTCTCTCATACTGGATCAAGTTAATAAACTTAAATCTTTAGATGTAAGTAACATAGTAAATTGTATTGTGTAAGGAATATAAAATTGTATTATTTTTCTTTGATATATATTTTTTACCAAATACTATTAAAAAGGATTTAATGATAAGATATTTGATTTTCACTATTTTCTAAATAATAATTACACATATTAAATGAAACTACTTAAGTGGATTAATCGCGTATTTTACTTATATATAGATATATATTTACATTTTTGGAAACCCAACAATTCAAACACTTTGCAATAGTCCCTGGTAAGACCATCCAACTAATTTAAACCTGCAACCTCTGCGCTTACAGCTAATGCGCCACGACGGTTTCTTTTATTTTTTAACTAAAATATTTTTACATATTCTATGTAAATTCCAGATATCAGCAGCTCGCATGTCAGGCGATGTATCAAACGCCCTGATCGACGACGTTTATCTAAAATTATCTTTGGCTGAACCGGGAATCAAATTGCTATATGTTACTCCAGAAAAACTAAGCAGCTCTAATAGGCTTAGGGACACATTGAGCACACTTCATTCACGAAATAAGATTGCTAGGTATTTTTTTTATAATTTATTTTTATTAAGTTTTACTAATTAATGCCTTTAAACTTAAAAATTGTCGTAGTTAAAAGAAAAAAAAATCGATCAGTAAAACTAAAAGATTTACACTGGCAAACAGAAAGACAGACAGAAAAATATTTCAACATTGTTTGTTTGTTTGTGTTTTAGTATCGTGTAAATAATTATATGGACTTGAAAAAACAAGCTTGTATTAAAATTACAAACACATAATTGGATTTTATTTATAAATATAGAAGCATATTTAAAAACTTTTACTTCAAGAACATAGCATTAAACAATAATTTCAAATATTTATCCATACACCAACGGTTTGTTCAATTGTGTATATCCAAGATTTTTTTGACTTCTGATCTGGATCGTCACATACTTATATCCGACACCTCCTTCCAAAATCCTCGAATAGCCGTCGGTACCGTTTTTTTATTGTCCTTTATGAAAATAGCCGTAATGATGGCGTTTTCATCTCTTATTACTTTTGGATATATGACAAAAAGATACTTTTGCTTGGAACGCATAAACTCCTTCCCAATGTTCAGATTCTTGATATAATATAACATCATCTGGACCCACTTCTCCAACCACCAGATCACGGGCGCCGAATGAAATACTGATCAGACAAAGAGTATACAGCCAAAGCACGCATTTTCCTGGTTCACTTGTTTCAAAAAATACACTACCGAAAATTTGTTATTTTGCACAAATATATTGCAGACTATAGATAGCGTTGACACTATTTATAGTGTCAACACTTTAATTAATAAAACGTTATGTCTATCTAAGTCTAATATGATAATTATTCTTTATAACATTATTTTTCATATAACCGTAACACGGACGCCATCCTAGTTCGAGCGAATCGTTTGACTTTATATACTTTTCTTATTGACTTTATATTCTATTTCCAAGAAAGAGAACTACTACTAAAGAGTATCTCATCAGTTTTATTTAAGGTACAGTGTTGAGTTTACTGTATACCTATAAATACACAGCACGCAGTCTATTATGTAAATATGTTTTATCAGTTTCTTTTTCTTCTTTTTTGAAGATCTTCATTTTTAATTCACATATTATGTTCTTAAAAATATTATCTAAGTTGAAGACATTAGTTGGTCGACGGCCTACTTAAATTAATTAGAAATCCTTACAACCAAATTGCATATATCCCAAGTATAGGGTAATTTTGTGTAGGCATTATTGAATTTGCAATCATCATGTAAAATCAAATGTGTTTTAATTTACATACTATTTTTGAATAACTACTAATATCATTTCTTTTATATTCTTCAAGTGTGCTTATTGAAAATTGGTACAGTAAAGCAAAAGTAAAAATACTCTTTATCACAAATTGATTTCCCCCGGACCCATAATTAGAACCTAACCAAGTTCTCATCAGACTGTCCTTGAAGTGTATCCTTTCGAATAATCATCGAAATCGCGCACATACTTATATGATTTTCATGGATGACAGGTTCGTGATCGACGAGGCGCACTGCGTGTCGCAGTGGGGCCACGACTTCCGGCCGGACTACAAGCGGCTGAGCGAGCTGCGCGGCCGCTACCCGCGCGTGGCGCTCATGGCGCTCACCGCCACCGCCACGCAGCGCGTGCGCAGGGACATCGTGGCGCAGCTCGGGGTGACTGCTCACATGCACACACATACACATGCAAGCTGCACGTGGCTACGCACATTTCAATTATCTCACTTTTCATTATTTTCTTCGTGAATGTGCGAATCGCAAAAGTTGAAATAACCTAACCTCAAAGCGGCCGCGACTCAAAGGCCGTAAAAATAAATAATTTTACAGTAGACAATTTAATTTACGGTCGTGGGTTCGATTCGCACTCCGGAGAAAGAAATATTTAAAATTTTTATTACTATTTGCAAAAGACGGCGTTGAATTCTGCCATTAAATTTCATGGCTTGAGATTGCGCTGGAAACGGAAGTATCAAAATGGGAACGTAGTAGCAAAATACTAGGTTCCCAGGTTGTCTCTGCTTACCATGATATGTGCGAAATACATCATGAAGTAAAATGAAAATTAAATAAAGGCAAACTATTATATATTGACAGATGACCAACTGCGAGTGGTTCCTCTCCAGCTTCAACCGTCCCAATCTCTCATACCAGATGTTGGAGAAAACAAATACTATTAACAAAGATATTATTAACGTTATACGTACTAAGTTCGCTGGGTAAGTTTCTTTTAGATACATTTATATAATAATGTAATCCATTGTGGCATCGGCTAAGTATAAACTCGATTGAGCTTGAGGTTCCGATTCTTACTAAGAGAAATAAATTATTTTCATTCGGCTTTGTAACAAGATCAACGATCGAACGATCGCGACGGTCACGGGAAATTGGAAAACGGAGTGTCTTAACACTACGCACTCTACCAACCCTGCTACGTGCGGTGTACAGCTTAAAGCTAAATCTAATGTAGGGTTTTTTTTTCTATTTCAATATTTATTATTTTAAAATAAGTAATGAGTTCTATTGTTGGTCTGCTATACGTATAATATACTTATTTATCATTATTAAATGTACAATTTTTTTTATTATTCGTTCAAATAGTCTGGTTTCAGAATTACAAGTCTAATTATAATATTATTATTATTTTTATATGTGCTAGTAAGTTCAGTTATCATACATACAATTTTAAATATTGTCCCTTTTTTTGTGATCGATTCTTACCCTTGCCACTAGGCAATCAAATATTTGTATTATAACGTTATTCAACACGCATTGTCTCAAATATCTGACGGCGCATAAGAAACGGGGTGTCTCTCTGCCCTACGTACTTTGTTCTTTATGTATAGTATTTTTCCGTCCCTATCAGGCAGTCGGGCATAGTGTACTGTTTCTCCCGCAAGGACTGCGACACGATGTCGGAGGAGCTGCGGCGCGCGGGCGTGCAGGCCGCCTGCTACCACGCGGGGCTCGCCGACGCCAAGCGCAAGCAGGTGCAGCTCGACTGGCTCGCCGACAAGCTTGCAGTGGTGAGTCGTGCGTCCCGAATGTGTCACGCGTTCACAGTGAGACGAATGTTTAAACTCAAATAAAATAGTATACTACTGCTAGTGTCTCAGTGAGATCATTTTCCATATTAGTGAGTGGTATCGAATAACAATTATTTACATTATAAACTAAACAGTGTGTGGAACAAAATATTATTAAATTAATAACGGCTTAATCTAAAATCATAACCATTTCACACGTCAGTTCGTTAGTTAATTTTAACATATTCTTTTTTTTGTCCAAGATTTGTGCAACAATAGCGTTCGGCATGGGCATAGACAAAGCAGATGTACGTTTCGTGATCCATCACAGCTTACCCAAGTCTGTGGAAGGATACTACCAGGAGACGGGGAGAGCGGGGCGAGACGGCGCCCGAGCCCACTGCCTTTTGTACTATAGATATGCTGATATTAAAAAATTCCAGAACATGATGGATAGTAAGTGATGAAAGTTGTTTTGTATGTATTTTCTTTATATTATTACATGAAATATTAATAAAACAGCTACACATTTTACAATTATACAGGATGGAAGGGGCAGCGCTCCCTTTACAGAAACAGCATATAGGGTAAAATATTTCAAACCTATACCTAAAGAAATTAATCAAGATGCCTCAACAGTTTGGACGTAGAATTTTTTTTTCATTTCACGATTTTTATCCATACCCATGTTTCGTGTGACGCGATTACGTATAGATTACAATAACATAAACACTTACAAAATTATTACTAAAGGCTAAACAACTTTGAACTTTTGTTGCTAATACTTACGACTCGATTTCGGAATGAGGCGTGTGCGGCGGTGTCCCTTTGATAGGTTTATGAGTGCAGTAAATGGAGTTTTATTTTAAAACGATAATTTTGTTATTTATTTTGTTTGAAAAAAATAACTTTCATTTTTGGGAATTTATTTTTTTCTGATGTATAATTAGGCTCTTATAGAGTAGTTAAAATTGTGGTTTCATTTAAAGTGGTGCTTACACTTCCACCCTGTAGATTGAATTCTATATGTGATGACGCGTCTGCATCAATAGGTAACAGTGAAAAGCTGAAACTTGATGTAATTAATGACGAAATCAATACAAAAAAAGTTGAGAGTGTCATACAAAATCTGAAATGTTGTATAGCAACAGAAGCAGGTTGAGTTACTGCCGAGATGATTAAATATAGTGGGTCAAGCATCTTGGATCTGTTCGGCTTCTGGAAGAACAATTCTTGACCTTACACCATAAAGTTTTCTATGATGAAACCTTTACCTTGCAGAGGAAGCGTCGACGCGGCGCGGCACGGCGGCGCGCCAGGTGCACGAGGACAACCTGGCGCACGTGTACGCGCTGTGCGACAGCCGCGTGGAGTGCCGGCGCGTGGCCGTGCTCGACTACCTCGGAGAGCGCTTCCCGCGCGCGCGCTGCGGCGAGCGCGGCGCGCCCTGCGACAACTGCAGCTCCGCCGCGCAGTACGAGGTGCGCGGCCCTAATGGAACCTATCATATGTATTATTATTAGTAGATGAAAATATTTAAATACCTCATGTTTTTTTTTCTATTTTATTTTATGTAAACATATGCTACATTCTTATAAGTGATAAAATCGCGTTTTGTTTAGCTATACAGTTGTTCTTCTGTTTCTTCATTTTTATATTCTATAAAAAATATTTATGTGTCTATTTATGAAACCCAGACAGTGGACGTAACTGAGCACTGCGCATGCATAGCGCAAGTGCTGCACGGGACGAGCGCGCGGTACACGCTGGTGCACGTAGCGGCGGCGCTGCGCGGCTCCCGGCAGGAGCGGGTGCGAGCGCTCATCGACACGGCTTTGTTTAAGCGGTATGAGTATCAAATAATCTAAATTAAGCACAAGTCTAAAATCAAATCTGCACAGCTATCTCGAGCTGAAGAATTCATTATTTTTATTTCGTTGTAGACAGTAGAAATCTAGATAGAAGACGAAGCACGACGATGAGTTTTGAAGTTATTGTCAGAAACAGAATGTTAACACTAGGTTCCCTTGTCCTGTCCTGCTGTATGCGGGATTCAGCTTGAAAACTAAAAAAAATGTGATAATACCTCAAATTACCTTCCAGATTGGAAAGCTGGAGCAGCAGTGATGTGACCAGACTACTACGACTTCTGGTAACAGAAAAATATTTGAAAGAATTTCATACAAAAGTGAACGACTTTGTCAATACTTACGTCACATCGGGACCGAATTATAATGAGTAAGTTCTTTAGTCAGTCTATCTATAAACCTATACAAACATAGGAATGAAATTATAATAAACAAATGATTTTAAATATTTTGCCTGTCTTTCTATTTGTCCAGGCTCTCCGGAATTTCCGGAACAGCTTACCCGATTTTTAGGGAACTTACACTCCAAGTGTAATTCGTACGGATCGAGAGCACGCAGCTCATACCTTGCATACTGCGCGAGTACCTATAGATAGATATCAAATAATCTAACATTTCATAATCGTACAAGTAATAGGTCAAGCAAAGCAGTGGACAGGCCTATTGCATCCCGCATATTGCAGAGTAGGCAAAGGGAACCAAGTGCTAAGACATTCCATTTGGTCCTACGTACCGCTAGATTTTAGAGATATTAAGTACTGAGATGCGCAACTGAGCTTCGCACTTTATCTACCAGAGAGGACACAATGAAAATAATTCACATATTTCTGTATATTTATAATAATTTACATATGTAAATCACGTCCCCTACCAAGATTTTTTCAATGAATATTTTAAACTTAAATTAGATTATTATATAATTATATTAAGTGTACAATGACTTCCAGTTTAATATCCGGAAAAAAGACCGTAAAGTTCCACATGACGAAGAAGAAGCGTAAAGACAACACTCCAACCGCAAGTGAGGGCGCATCCAACATGTCGGACTTGCAACAGCAGATTAAATCCATTGAAAATCGTTGCTACGCTGATTTAATCGAGGCTTGCAGGTATATTATAAAGTTTGTGTTTGGCTGTAGGCGGCAGGCGTAGAATGTGCTATAATAATGTATCATGTTAACCCTACTTGCAGGGAGATGGGCGCGCGGGCGGGCGTGAACCCCACGGCGCTGTTCCCGGCGCAGGCGCTGCGCGCGATGGCGGCGGCGCTGCCCGACTGCGAGGCGCACATGCTGGCGCTGCCGCACGTCACGCGCGCCAACTACGACAAGTACGCGCACCGCCTGCTGCCGCTCACGCAGGCCTACGCGCACGAGAAGCTGGGTACGCGCCCCCACCGGTCTGACGCGTCCGCTTTGTGTGCGGTGTACAGTAATCATACAACGTGACCAACAGGCGTCTTCATGCTGCACGAAGATGAGATGGAAAAGCAAAGTGCCGACGAGACTATTTTCGAAGAAGCAAGCACTAGTGGCTCCGGGGGTGGAGGGGCGAGAGCGGGACGTTTCTCCAAGTGGGCGAGGGGAGGGTGGAGGGGTAGGGGCAAATCAGGGACTAGTGGAGGCGTAAGTAAAAGGTAGGTACAGTCGGCTAGGTCTAAGCTAAGCTTGGCGTTTGTGTGAGTGTACTGACGACTGATAGTAGTGATGTAGCGTCACCTATTTAATTGTTAATATTTTAATTTTATGTTTGGTTTATTAAAAATAAAGCCATTATCGTTATACAAAAAACGAAAAATTATTGTAGCAAAGTAGTAAAAAAAAATCATGAATTGGTACGATTCATTATTAACTCACACGACGTGAAAAGTATGAGAATATAGTGTCCGATGTAGAAGAATTAATATATTTATATATACAGAGTGGAATCGTCTGCGCTTATTCTACAGAAGCAGCATATAGGGTAAAATATTTCAAACCCATACACGATGAAATTAATCAAGATACCTCAACAGTATTTTCAACGCTTTTAAAGTGTTATTCCACACTTTGAATTTTACGTTTTCTAAATTCGTGAATGAGGCGTGTGTGGCGTTATCGCTTTGATAGATTTGTGTCTGTGTGCGTCAATCTTACCAATTACCAATCTTATCAACAAATAGCGTTTTATTTTATTTTTGAAAAAAATACTTTTTCAATTTTAGAAAAATCTCTTTCATTTTAATTGTATTAGGTTTATATAGAGTAGTTAAAACTGTGCTTCCATTTAAACTGGTCATGACAAAGACACTCTGTATATTTTATTGTATATTATATTGATGTCTAATTCATATTTTAATATTTTATTTCAAGCAAACAAAAAAGCGCGCCAAAGCGAAAGAAAATAGCTGCGAAAATTTCCGCAGGTGTCGGGAGAGGTACAGCCTGTCGTTACTAACTAATTTTTATTTTGATGTTATTTCCAAAACTAATAGACCCATAGTTTTAAATTATTTTATGATACAAAGGGCCTATAATTGAGCGATATTGTGGAAAAAAAGCCCGAGCGCAAACCTAACAGTCGGACTGCATGTGACAAATTTTTCAAGAATCCGGTTTTTTCCAAAAATCATTCATTCCCTAACATCTGCTGAACCATTGAAAATCGCCGAAAATCCATGTGGTTGAAATGGATGGTAGTGAGGTCTCCTACTCATAGACGACCGGTGATCCGTCGATCATGTTACATCCTGTATGTACTTGAATGAAAAATGAAAAAAATAAATTTAAAAAAGGCTATTTAATTTCTACGATAGAATATATCTTGTTACAGGAATGGCGCTGGGCGCGAGGCCGATGTCTTTATCTAACATTAATAAATTATTTTAATTTGAATAAAAACATTATTTGTGCATATTTTACTATAATAGAATGACGGTGTCATATTTTATTTTGTATTTGTAGACAACTCTGTAAAATGTATGTAAGTGAAAAAAAGTCGAGAGTGATTTTGTTTAATTAATTAATTTTGGAGTATAATTTTTCAAGTGTTTTAGCATTTAACAAATTTATACTAAAATTTGTCAAATGCCAAATATATCATTAATTTTATATCACTATTCTATGGCATGTTATACTATAGTCATTCATTTTGGGCCTGAGACAAAATGTAAACAAAGAAATAATGTTTCTAAACCTTTTATGTAACTTTTATATCAAGGCTCCGTGAATAGGGTAGGGTATAGATTATAACAAGCCATAGTATAATGACAATTATTTTTTTACTTTTGTGCTAATTTTGAATTAAACTAATATCCATTATTTTATAATAAACCAACACCAACCAGGTTTATGGAGATCCTATGGGTTAGTCCGTCGAATACAAGAAAGTGAACAGTACAGTACATACTAAACAAAAAAATTGGAACTTAGCATTTAAAGAGTGATAATTATTATAAGATTTACATATTAAGGCCTGAAATTCTTATTTTTTTAAGTTTTGAGATAAAAAAGCATACCTTTATTTTAATTATTAATATCAAGAATTATTTTTATGTTCAAAGTAATAAATATATTCCCTTCATTTTATTATTAAACAATACAATCCTTAGTTATAAAAAAAAATTTTGATAAATTTATTTTTGTAAGTATTTTGACATTTTTTTATATTTATTTAGTTACTGAATATTATTATGTATAAAACTCGAACAAATAACAAGCATTGCCACAATTGTTAAATATCTATAACACAGGCGGAATTTATCAATAATGTAAACAGTGTTAGATTATTGATAAGTTCTTTCTGCTAAACATCTATATTTTTTATCAATTGAATAGCAGATAAGTACAACCGGCTGTTAACCACCGAACAATTTTCTTTTTTAGTAGTAATTTATTTAATTATTTCTCTGTATGCATATTTGTTTTATTTTGTAATTATAAAATGAAGCAATGACAAATATTTTTAATGTTACTCAAATAAATTCGATTTTTTAAAATGTAGTTTTCTTATGTTTTTAAACTTTAGTTTTATTTATAATTCAAAAAGAAACATTATATTTCTCTCAACATATTTCTCTCTACTCAAGACGACTTGTGCACTTAATTTCACATTCTAAAATATTACTAGTTC
>DWAN01007048.1:0-10056 GCA_018230445.1 Heliconius hewitsoni | reverse complement strand
TTTGGATCGTCATTGGCGTGTAATAATTCTGCAGACCCACATGAGACCACATGATCTGAAACTACCTGCACAGTTAGTTTTTATAAAAGTGATACGGACTTAGATTCTAGTTATAATATTTTTTAGTTTTTATTACTGATCTCATAACATTTAAGATTCATTCCATTTACACCTACTTAAAACCGTTTTATTATATATTTTGTTTTAGTTGATTTTATTTAGAAATCTAAAGAGATAATTATTGTTGTTTTTGCTTTTATTTTTGTTATTGTTTTCTTCCATTTTACAGATTATGTAAGGTTTACATTTACCAAATCAATCATGGTGTTGTTTTTATTTGAATTTGATATTATCATGCGGTCGCAGCACATCAAAAAAATCATCAAATCTTATCATTTGACTTGTTAAATATGTTCTTTTTGAATATTTGACAAACAGATATATTTTTTTGATAATTAATTATATAAAAGACTAATAATGATGTGATTTCAGTATATTATTAATTTTATTTCTAATCACCAATAACGAAGCATAATTACCATTTATTAATGCTAATTACCGTATGCTATATATCTCATCACCGTTTGACGAAAATTTTCAGCTTCAGATTTAAACCTATAGAGTAGTCCAAATAGTGTGCGTTTGATTTCTTTCAATAGTCGCCTCTATAAACATCATATTAAACCCAAAAATTTTGCAATTGGAAACAATATTTCGATTTATTTTCCGAATCCCAAATATGTCTATCTTCAAATATTCACCCATGTATTACTTGTTTTTTTTCTATTCGCCATTTTCAAATCAAATCTGAACCCACCATTATATTAAGTTGACTTTAATACGAATTATTTATAGCCCGTTCTGATTACACAAAATGTTTCATTGAATTTTCGCCAATCTATACGCATTGGAATTCGTGTAGTGCGTGAAGAACGGAGTGTCTCGACAATAGTTCACCCTTGCTTTCCCTGCTACATGCGGGATACAGCGTGAAGCTGATCAAAGTAACGTACCTGTGCCTTAGTTACATAGTGCGTGTCCATTCCTTCTCCCAAAATTATTTTTAATCTTTTCGTTTGGTGTTTCATTGAATACAGTTTGGACATTTTAATTTTTCCAAATAATTCTCCTTCTATAAGCAAAATAATTATAATTATTATGTTGATTTCGTAGTTTTTTCCACTCGCACATCAACAAAATAATAGAAATATCCATAGTAACTCCAGAATCATTTTTTAGTTTAACATAAATGTTCAAATCAGTCTCTCAACCGTAGTTTCGATTACTAGTTCGATCTTTGTGATCTTTGTGAATTCGATCTTTATGAATCCCTTCGTAATTTTTTTGTTGATTACCATAAAAACTTCAAATATATTAAAGGAAATTGTATGTTATTGAGTGCGCCGAGGAGTAAACAAAAGGCGGATAAGAGAAAAGAAAAAATCCATGAAAAACGTGTAAGTTATTATCACAGCCGCGAAAAATTTAGTAAAAAATGAAATGTAAACATTAAAATTTTGGATTTTTTAATTAAGTATATCATAGAAAAAAATAATTACAAACTAATATATTTCAACTTCATTTCATATTAAATGAGTTTTAGTCGCGAAAGGCGATATGCCTTTTATTTATAAGTTGTACTGTACTTAGTCGTTGACTTACAATCATAAAATTGGTACGGAGCCCTAGTGGGCGCCGACTCGCACTTGACCAATTTTTTATAGTTTCCTTACCAATAAAAGAAGGTCTCCGTCCTGTCTGTACGTGAAGAGCATTTGGTTTTAATAAATGTTTAACATACAAAGTATGAATCAAATCTTTATCGAAACAAGCTTCGTAGAGAGAATAAAAGCCACCCTCTATTTTGTAGCCTACTCTGTAAAAAAAAACTTTTGTTTAACTTTCTCTTCTAAGGAGACTTCTTATCTATTATACATATATAGCTATGTTGTATATTGTAGTAAAATTTGAATCTCTAACATTTTTCTTACCTATATAATGTCTGCCTCTTGTAGCAACTCCCGATCGCCTCAGTAGTGAACCATGGCGGCCCGCTGCATTTAATTTCTTTGAGATTCCCCACCCACGCGCCTTTGGACGCACGAAATGTGGTATCTTTGACACATTTTACATCCTAGAAAAAATATTTAGACTATAAATAATTTAACACGACGCAGGAAATTTGCAAAGTTATATAAAAAAACAGATAGCCTTCTATTTTTTCTTCTTCTAGAATTATGTTACTCTTTTCTCCACACTGAAGGATAAAAAGTGAAGTTCTGTTATTCAAAGGCAGATCCAGTTCTCAAAACAGATTGAAAGTTTAGCCAAATCAAATCGGGCAAGTGCGAGTCGAGTTTCGAACTCACTTGATCAGTTTTCTTTTTTTTTAGCTTCGCACTGTACCCTATCTATCTATGAAGGCCTATCTAGCAAGTTTGGCAGAGGGAACCTAATGATAAGCACTTCGTCCTCAACAGTGTGTGGGCCACACACTGTTGAGTGGCGTAACTTAAGACGACGCTTTGTCTTCTTCTCAGAGCGACTAAATGAAAATAACACATTTCTTTTAATGAGAATCGAACCTACAACCGTCTTGGTTATAGTCCTATCTTGTGCGGCTACGCCACCATGAGCTCATGGGGTACGGTTATATGTAAAACATAAATAAAATTAAAATTAAAAAAATACATACAAACACATCAAAAGTAGTACTTTCATTTCCCAAAATTATAAACCGCTTATCCCCCGGACACGCCAATCGTAGTGTTTCCAAGCGCCGCAACAAGATGGCGCCCGTCGCATTTGGCGCCAAAAAGTCGCCATTTTTTAAATAAACAGGCGAAGGACTACCAAAGTCATCCTTTAGTGACAGATTACAGCCTGAAAAAAAGTTTTAAAATTATTATTGCTTCTATCATTTTATCGAAACTGGAAGCTGATCATTATTTAATTTCTTTCTTTTTTGGCTTCACGCTATATCTCACATATAGCGGTGCAGGCGGAGAGAATTTGAAGCATCTTCACTCTTTATCCAATTTAAAATTTGAACGCACACAATGGAACCCAGCACGACGTCTCTAAGAAGGATTTTTTTGAATATTTACTTCAGTAGGGATGGAACCTACAAATATCGAGTGCTAAATTATTTGCTTAATAGTATAGATAATAAATAATATTGACATAGGTAAATGTATGTTGACTCTAATGACATTATAACGATACGTAAATTATAGGATAAATAAATATTATGTGTTAGGTTTTATTTATAAGGGTTTGACTGATATAACGAAAGTTGTGAGTTTAATTCCCACCTAAAACAAATATTTTTCTATAATATATTAATATGTTTTTGGATTTACTTTATTTGTGGTATTGAGTTCCGCCACTGAATACTGAATGCCTCAGGAATTGGGCGGAAGGTGGGGATCGGAAGTATCTTTATAGGTACGGAGTGTCGTAACACTAAGTTCCCTCTGTCTACTCTATGTGCGGGATACAGTATATTTTTTTATATGATAATAGCCCTGTAGTGGTATAATGGAAATAACTACTCGTTGTGTAAGTTGCCTAGGTAACCATATAAAATACACCTCGATTAATTTACTATCCAATACAAAAAGAATTTATCAACTTGAACCAGCAGTTTCTGAGATTAGCACGTTTAACCAAACAAATTAAACGTATAAAGTAAAGAGTGTATATGAACAAATTTATAAGAAATAACGAGAAATCTCACCACAATTCACATCAACATATATATTAAGAGAAAACACGACACAAAACAACGGTTTCCTCATTATAACAGGGAGCTAATTCACGAGTGGGTATCTGAATAACGGTAATACCGTTATTTACAGTACGGTCGACTAGTTGTGGCCGCTCTGATGTTAGCTGTAGATGGTTGCGCATATATGATTTTAGGATATTTTCTAACTTTTGATTATTTTCCTTCCAAGCGCGAGCTGTTCATATAGCCTAACATCAGGGTGGCCACGACTCGTCGACCTTACTATATTTATCCGACATATTTATAAGGCCCTACCCGGGGAATGATTATAATAAACTTATTTTCATTTCTCTACTCTATTCGTGTTGATGAATTTTAATAAAAATAAATTATATATATACTAGAAGCTAGACACACTGTACAAGTGTACAAAGAAACGTCACATACACAACGGATGGTTTCCGAGGTGCGGGTTCGAGTCCCGCTACGTTCAAGTTTTAGTGTTTCTTAACATATTTTTTTATCCTTAGAGTGTTAATACGAAAGTGTTATTGTTACAATAGGTAATAATAAATACTTTTGGATATTTTTGATTTTTTTTTTCATCTTCAGAAAATACTGGATAAGGGATCCTGCATGCAAAAAACCCTATTGTTAAGACCCTCCATTCTCCATTCCGTCTGAATCTAGGTTGTAGGTTGAGTGGCGGAATTCAACACCTCACATTGTATTACTAAAGTGGATAAATAAAAATAATTCATTCCCCTGAGTGGTATTCAAACCCAGTACCATTGCGTTTACGGCAGATGTAAGTTATAAACATAATATTTGAAAAGATATTTATTTTTTAGATTTTCGTGACACAATTGTTTCGTGCCTAATTTATTATTCCACGCGATGCCAATAAACTGAGATTAATATTCAAATAACCAATTTTATTTTAAAATAGCTTAATTTTTAAATATATTTTTAGCTTCACACTGCCTCCCGCACATAGCACAGTAGACAGAGGGAACCTAGTGTTACGATATTCCGTTCTCATTATGACTCTTCCGTTCTCCGCTTTCCCCCGAATTCTGGAAGCATTGTGTGTTGAGTGGCGAAACTCAACGCCGTTGTACCATAACTTTAATAAAAAATTTTTTTATTTCCTTGCAGTGTCGTTTCTAGGCGGGCCCTCATGCACGGCCTCATGCTTAAAGGGGCCTCGCGGGCCTTTTAAAATCCCCGAAATATAAACTTAAAATATATAGTCCACATTCTTTACAGACACGATAAGCAATGCAATGAAGCAAATTCAGCTGCAAAAAAATATTATAAATTTTTACTACAGGAATTCAGTAAAGCAAGATGCCGAAACACATACGTCTGTAATTTAGCAGAGCATTCTTTAGAACACCAAAAGTAAATCGGAGTTCTCTTCCCATGCAGCTAGTTATATAGCTCTGGATAAATTTTAAAAATAGTTCTGATGATGTTTTTACCCCAAAAAAATTATTTGAGAAATAAAAAAATGGTACGAGCTCCACACGCAGAGGGTATAAGTTCAATAAGTCCTGGAAGTTTCAAGTAATAATTCTCTTAACTTCACATAGAAAAAAATAAACATATGTAAACAAACGTTCGTTTCCTAAACTGTATAAAATAAGTATTCAATTAATGTTAAGAGAATTTAGCCAAAATACAAAAGTGAAAATTGCATTTAAGTCGGTTAAGTCGTTTCTGAACGATTGCGGGTGCTATTACATTAATAAATTTAAATTCATAAGATTGATAAAATGCCCCATGAAAGATTTTCCCATATACGAGTATCTTCCTTGTATAGACAACAATCAGTTACAATATTATTATATGTAAAACTTAACGCACTTAAAGATCAGAAAAACAACAATATACAGAATGTACATACTTATTCAATTAAAAAAAAACTTCTTGTTCAAGAACTTTTATCAAAATTAAAATAAAGAAGTTAAAAAGCCCCTTACCAGCATTCACGTATTGAACATAAATAAACAAAACACAAAACAATTTTATTGTATACATTTTCTCTAGACGTGTGATCTATACGAATGTTAAGGTATTACTAAATTATATCGTGTTTAATAAAACTGGCTCTACAGTCGCGAGAAAAATGGCTTATCTCATGAAATAATATAGAGGGGATAGTTTCTGGTTGTAAGCGTGATGATTGAGGATACAATTCCCAGTCAAGAGAATAATTATATTTATTTTCATTTTCCTTGCACAGGTGGACAAAGCGTGGTGTTGGGTCCCGCCGCTCAATACGCATTGAGTCGGACGGAGTGTCTTACTGCCTACCCTGATACACATGGGATACAGCGTGAAGGTAAAAAAGAAATAACTTAATATACAGTCGCTAGGAAAATGCTTTGGATCAAAGCATTTTCTATTAATTTATTTAAGGAGATGACGAACATATATGTCGTCAATACAATTATTGGGTAATGACAATGGCCGAAAGTGTGGAAAAAACCCTGCCTTGCTTATGGTCCGTGCCCTCCCCAGAATGGTCTAGTGCCCCACCCATGATTATACTGACAAAAAAATAAAATGGACGGAAAATAGGGTACTTTCCTTTCATTCGCGATGGCAATGACTGGTGAAGATTCTAATAGAGTTAATAATTATTATTGAACATCTTGATATACAGGATGGAAGCGTCAGCGCTCCTTTTACGGAAGCAACAAATATGGTAAAAGAAATTAATCAAGATACCTCAACGGTTTAGACGTAGCTAACCTCCGGGCTAACCTCCGCACCAGCTGAAACGATTATTATGGAAATAATACTGATAGAAGGGGCTGTGGAACATAAGGGTCACTTTGATACAATAAAAAAGTTATATCAATTTAAACTATGTAGTTTGACAAAATTCCTAAAACACTTAAATATTAGGAATTATTTAATGCATTACCTAAGTAAGCAATTATGCAATTTTTAGGATTCTGTACCTCAAAAGAAATAAAACGCAGCCCTTATAGGATCACTTTCACCTGATCACCTGAGATTACGTTGAGGTATATGTCGTAAAAATAGCACTATCTTCGTAATTAGGAGATAAATAAAATTAATAAAATATATTATATTTTTTTAAATTTATATATAATTATTTACGTACTATGTAACCCTCGAATATTACACCGAAAACAACTTGTATTATTTTAGATTTGATACAATAAAACAATAGTAGTTCATACAAGATATTAAAACAATAGAGTAAAAAACAATTCGTAAGATCGTGCATGGCCTGTTTAGAATAGAATGTAGAGAAAAGAGAATAGCGACACAAGGACTAATGAAATAAATTGTAACTGATCGCTGTATTATTTATGGAGACATGTATTAATATAATAGAACTCAAAACAATTATTTATATTTTTTTTGTCTGTTTGAGTGTGTGTTTGTACACGCTAAATTCAGAAACGGCTTAACCGATTTAAATGTAGTATTCACCATATGTATTTTGGCGAAACTCCACTTAACAGTGTATGTTTTACTTCGATTGGCTTATAAATAAAAAAATATATCACTTCCAAGCGGACCATGTATGTGTGATTAGTATTTATGATGATATAATGACATTGTATGTATGGAAAACTATAGTCTGTTCATTTATGAGACAATTGAGACAAAATGTAAACAAAGAAATACTGTTTCTAAAACTTTTATGTAACTTTTTAATTTCTGTTTAATTTGGCCCAATAGTAAAAAGCCAGTTTAAACTTAACAAACCAACAAAATCAATGATTAATATCTAGAAACATTCACACATCCTATCAACAGGTTGATCAGTAATAAAAAATATGTGCGGATATAATTTTTTTTATAATTAATTGACTGACTGATGATAAAATAATTTAATGTAAAATGTTCGCAGTACCTGTGCTCTATAATTTATTATAGTAATTTTTTTACAGAATTAAAATGCGTCTAAAGTTTGAGAACAAGTTAGTTTTTGGGTGTTTTTTACATATCACTTATTTTAAATTTGTTATTAAAATTTAAAAATTTTTATTCGTAAATCGTATTTATAATATCGTAAAATGGAATGAATAGAGATATTTTTAGATGTTAAATTCGCTTTTTTCTATAAAATGCCTAAAACTTTTATTTTTTCTTTCTCTGTGCTATAAGATGTTGCTTTGTACCAAATTTTAAATTTATTTTTTTCTAAGTTCACGGTAAGAAAACGGAGAAAAAAATTATAAGGAAAGAAGTTTATGATATCAAACATTTAATTTTTTATTTAATTACATAAAAAATATATAGATTTATATATCAAACAAGTATTTATAATATAATTCACTAATCTAAAATAAAGAGGCCAGTCGAGGCGCAGGGGTACAAAGTGGGACTGTAAAACCGACTGATTGTGAGTTCGATCCCCACTCTAGGAAATGAAATATTTTTTATATTTATATTTCATTTCTTCGCTCTGGTGTCGAGTCAAAGCACGGCGTTAAGTTCCGTCACTGAACAGCAAATGAAAGTAGGCAACGAACGGAGTATCTTAACACTAGATTCCGTCTGCCTATCCTGTTATGTTCGGAATACAGTGTGAAGCTGATTTAATTTACTAATATTAATTAACAATTTATTTATTAGCAAATAGGTGTCCCTATTATATAGTTAATTTTAAGTATTAGGTTACTATATATAACCACCTAATACTTAAAAATAACGAGGAAGCTCGTGTGAAGTATTGTTATTCACTTAATGCAATTACGTAGAGTCTCTTTCCGAATAATTTAGAAACATTTAGACGATATGTGTTTTTTTTTAAAAAGCTCCTAGTGGGTATTGAACCTACAACTGTCCCGTTTACAGTCGCACTTTTGTGCCCCAGCGCCACGACGGCCTCAACGAAAGAATTGGGTAATTAAATAATTATCAAATAATTTGCATATAAATGTTCATTGTTAACTATTTTATTGTAATAGTTATCTTTATGAAGTAACCATCGCCGGTAATACTTACCTCCCCTTTAACTATCGCCACAATAAGATACGATACGAATCTTTGTACTAAGTTTCTTTGCCTACTCTTGTAAAGAAATCAAACGCCTCTTAGCCTTAATTTATTCTTTATTCTTATTTAAATAAATCTCTTATACAATTTCATAGTCTTAAGTCCAAGGACATCTCTCTTTCTCTGGCTCCAAGGTTAAAAAGTCGGTATCCAGAATTTCGATCTCTTGATGTGATGCGTCCTTTATAAATTGACAATTCGTGCTAGTTTTATGTATTAATTTCAAATATATATTTTTAACTTAGAATTTGATAGATAATTTTATATCGATTACAATTTTTATAGTAAAATTATTGCTAGTATTAAAACTATACCTAAATATAAAATCATTACACTATAAAAAACTATTCAAAATATTGACATAATATGGCAGAATATAAATATCTTCCATCAACTCTTTCTTTGGAATTGTTAATTCTTTACAACTTTAAGTCCTTTTTAGGGTTCCGTGCCTCAAAAAGAAAATACGGCACCCACAAAGTGTTGTCCATTGTTAAAACCAGACAAGACGTTATATCTCGACTTTTGGCCTAGCAATGTATTCTTTGCCTTGCAAAATACTGAATATATTTGTTTCAGTATCTTGGTTGTTGCTTAAGTTCAACGGCGGTTTAAAAGGAAATAACTAATAACAGTATTGTTGAGACCTGTAGACGTCATTGAGACGCAATTGTAATAACCGTTACAGAATAGAACTTTTCATTTGCATTAAAAGTGAGAGTTCTTTTGAAATGTTTACAGCTTCACTTCCCTCATATAGCAACGTTGACGGAGGGAACTCAGCTTTAGGACACTCTGTTCTTCGCGCACCAAGTTGCGTGTTAAGTCCCTTTGTCTTTTTACCAGAACACAGAATTGAAAATATTCTATTCTTAACATTTTATTACTGTTATTCTTGTTATGAGTTTGTGTCATTGTCTTAAGTGGACATCGAAGCCATAAGCATTACCTCTACCAGCCAGGTCCAAAATTTCCCACTTCGTCACGGCCTGTATATTTTTTTGTAAATATAGAAATAAAAATTAAAAATAAAATAAAAAAAATAGTTATCTAACAATTTCTCACTTGGATGTACAATAATCAATCTTAGTCATTCTACAAAAAAACATTATCTTATCTATATAAAAATTTGATAAGATATATACCGTTAAGTAAATTCATACAGTTATGGCTCAGATTACAGCTTATGGCTCAGTTATGGGTTTGATTCTGCTTAAAAAATATCATCATCATCATCATCATCATCAGCCTTTCCTAGTCCACTGCTGGACATAGGC
>DWAN01007047.1:0-10057 GCA_018230445.1 Heliconius hewitsoni | reverse complement strand
CATCAGGTGACCCGCACGCTCGTTTGCCGTGTCTTTTCCATAAAAAAAAAACGCAGCATTTTTTATACTATCACTTAATATACAATATCTCGAAATTTGACGGAAAATGCTATATTTTAGCACTAAGTTTTCAATTCTGCTATAAAAAACAACAAAATCCGAACTCACTACCATCTTAAATCCAAACCCTTCCAACCTCAAGTCGAAAGTACGAGCCTAATTTAAATTCAGAAGTACGTATCCAACAACTCACCGGGACCTGTCACTTAGATTTATTCACGCTTATGTAGCTCTACGCGAGCAACACGCTCCTCCCGATAAGGGCAGGATGAAAAGTTGGTGAAGGCTGCATGAGGAATCTACTCTTTACGGCGCAAATGATGGTAGTTTATCAAATACTACTGTTTCAGCATCGCGTATTGGTCGGTGCGTGCGTGTTCTATCCTATGAAATATGTAGGAAGTCTTCAGGTCTAATGGGCTGTTGGATTTTTGTCGTTTAACCATTAACTTTTCTTGATTTGGGGATTTGTGTATGTAAATAAAACTCTAACGTTACTGAATGATAGACAAACAGACAGACGCACAGACGGAACTTCTGGATTTAATAAGCTTAAATTTTGCAGGTTGAAGAGTGGATGCTTAGAAATAAATATGGGAAAGATGAAAATATGAGATTTACCATTTCTTGTTAAAGCTTACGCAAACTTTATTATATTGGTTTGGTTGTGGGCTAATGCGATGATAGCAGGTTCAATCGCTCTGGCAAGACATAGTGCAATTTCGAATTTTACCACTCAATATGTATTAGAATTCTAGCAGAAAGTGGAGAGCGGAGTGTCTTTACACAAGGTTCTTTCTACATATCGTGCTAATTACGATGTAATGTCTTAAGGTGAAACAACAAAAACGAAAGGAATTACAAAAAAAACTTTTTTTTCAGTAATATGATTTTTTTTTTAATGAATTTACAAAGAAATTTTACATATCACAAAACCCTCAATAAAACAACTGAACAAACTTGCCTATTCCGATATAGATAGGTATTCACATCCAACATAGCGTTATAAACGCATTTTCTTCGTCACTACACAACGTTTAAAAGTAATGGTACAATTCTGAAACAATCTAAAGGGATTCCAAATAAGGATACACGTTAAATGCGTAATAGATAAGAAACTTTATTTATACTATTTTACATTATGAATAAAATAAAATATATAATAATATTAATATACAAAAGCAAGATATTGAGTTCCTCCACCCAACACGCCAAAAATACCTACTACCCAATATATCGTTGATATCCACTATTCAACACGCATTGTATCGAAAAATCAAGAGAATTTAGAAGACCCGGCCACCAATAAATTATGAAACGAAAACTAACGCAAATAAAACATTATACTGTTAGAAATAATAATTTTTATCTAGTTTTTTTTTTTAATTTAAGTTTCACGTTCTATTCTGCATATTGTATACTAGGCAGGGGGAACCTAGCATTATAACGCTGGGTTCCCCCTATTTATAAATACTTAGTTCACTATCCGCCCAATTTTCAAGACGTATTGAATAACGTATTGAAAATCGATCTTTTAAATATATTCTAGAATTCTCCATAAAATATCATAAAATCAGAATAAGAGCGTATTTTCTGACTGAAGATACATATATAGAATGAAAGGTAAAAGTAGTTAAGCGATTGCGCAAGATCCAAATAAACTACTACGACTTAAGGGTGACGTATTGAACTTGCGCCATAGTAGGCGGTAGAAGACTAAAATTGAAAATAAAGATGATAAAACATTCTAATAAAAACTATAATATTATTAGTAAAATTAAGTAAAAACAGTTAAGTTAGTAAAATAGGTAAGTAAAACTTAAGAAAAATAAATCATAGTATATAACTGTTGCATAAAACGTTGGGTTCCGTATATCAACACATTATAGCTTGAAAAATCGATATAAAAAAAATGAACAAACAAACAGAGAATCTTAACACTCACGTTCTCTCTAAATCTCAAAAAAAGAAAGATACGAAGAATATCCAAAAACCTTCATTGGAAATTAGGAAATGTGTCTTCGATTTTGGAAGATCCGAACAGCCCCTTCGTTAGAGCGTGACACGTCGAGCTTTCGTTACAGGCTCTGGGCGACTTAAATCTAATTGCGTTTCATTCCACTGTATCGAATTGCCAAAATGTATTATCCTTTAGGATTCCGTGATATAAAGGGTGGAAATTAAAAGTATTTGCGTTGGATGTCATTGGATGTCTTTCATTGGTGATTGTGAATCACAGTTTAAGGGTCCTGAAAAAATATAGATAGATTGAAACCTTTGGGTGCATACTGCGTGACGTTTATATTATTCATAGTCCCGATTTAATAGCAAAACAAAGTGCGGCGTTAAGCTCTACCACTCGATACACAAAGTGGGGGGAAAGTTAAGAACAGAGTGTCTTAAATAAGGTTCCGCTTGCCTATTCTAGTATATACGGAATACATTATCAAGCGATTTCTAAAGTAATTAATCAGATCTTTATAATGTATTCTATTACATATAATTTGTTAGAGTACGCTTCTGAACATTTTAATCCTCAGATTATCAATCTCCAAAGATAATCGTAATAATTTTTAATTAAATAAAATAAAAATTAAATAAATTAAAAATTACACACTAAAATTTAATAACTCAAGTTTTTAACTCACTCGATTGTTTAATTCTGACAAGTGAAACCCTTATTTTTAACGTATTGTGGTCGACATAATATAAACTAAAGAAAATCACCTTCGCGCTGTATCATCACGAAAATCAAAGTTCTTATCTATATTATAAAAATAAATACATAAATAAATCAGCTTCACACTGTATCCCGCACACAGCAGGGTATTCAGAGGGAGACACTCCGTTCCCCACTTCCTGGAGACATTACGTGTTGAGTGGCGGAACTCAACGTCGCGCTTTGCCCCGACACCAGAGTCGAGTGGGGATCGAACCCACAACAAGTTGATTTTACAGTCACACTTTGTGCCCCTGCGCTACGACTGGTCTCTACTGTATTATAATAAATAAATAACTGAACAAATCTAGAACCTTGTAAAACAATTCGATTCGCTCTTGCCTGTTCTATTTACAGTACACTGGTGTACCTTTTAGTGCAGTTAAATGGAAAATAAAACTAAAAGTGTAAAATGCTGCATTTCCGCCTTATCTACAGTTGCAGAGTATTGAAACGTGAATGAAATTGACAACAGTGACCGATTTCTCCTCTTTTTATTATTTAATGGTTGATTACCGATGCATTTGGTCAGAAACTAAAGTGTTTTGATATTAAGCTATCACTGTAAAAACATATATCGTCTATATGATTCTAAACTATTTGGAAAAAATATTGTGTAATTGCGATAAGTGATATGTATCACCTGATAACAATAGTTCACACTAGTTTTCTTCCAGTTAAGAGCCGTTGCCTACAAGCAACTACCCAAGATTGACACAACTCCACTGCTTTTATCATCTTTTTCATCTACATCTACCCTCTTTTACAAGAGTTCGCTAACAATATTATATATTTGTTTTTTATTATTATTTTTTAGCTTCACGCAGTGTATATAGATAGATAGCCATAGAAGTGAACATTACCTACTTGAATATGAATATTCTTTTTGAGATTGAATCAATAGTCGTCTAGGCTGTCGTGATGCAAGTGCATAACCAACACAAGTACAGTCGTTCGACTGCAATCGCGACAGATGTGGATTCGATTCCTACTAGGGGAAATAAAATATTTCATATGACGTGGCGATGAGTTTCAATTGAATATACAATGCCAAGAAAATTTGGCCCGAACTGGAGAAAGTTTCTCAACAACATAAGTCTCTTTCCTTTTTCAAAATCAACTTTCAATAATACTAGAAAACGTATAAAAACGTATAAAAATTCGAACGTAGCGGGACTCGAACCCGCGCCTCTTCGCAAACTTTACAACAAGTGGAATAACACTTTAAAAATATTAAAAATAACTTTGAATAATTAACAAAAAAAAAAGGAAATTCTAAAACAAACCTCACCTGACGTATCTTCTTCTTGAAAAAAATTTAACAAAAATCGTCATAATATAACACAATAGTAGGAAGCTCACTCGATCTCATTGTTTGATTTATACCGACAACATTGAGTACGCCAGCTTGAATAGGAAAATAGCTTGAAAGCGCCGAAAAAACCTACTTTAATATATCATTTGGACTCGTTAGGCGACGTCAGCTGTTGAATGAAAGAATAGAGAAACGAAATGAATGGTTTTGATAGAGCAGTGAACTCTATAGTGCTCTATTTTAAAACGGTTTCCCACCTAATATTCGATTTTGGTTAAAATTGTAAAGTTAAAAATTTATTTAGGTTTGTGGGATAAATATTTTATATATTATTAATACTTTAATTCAACCACTCATATTGTATATTGATAAAAATATCATAATTATTATTTCCAACTACGGGAATATTACGGGACATTAATAAGTTGTAATAAGCTCGTAGCTGACGTAGCTCGATGAGAAGTATGGCTTAGTTGTTCAGAGCCCTTGGACGATATCCAAAGAGGCGCGGGCTTAAATCCCGCTACGTTAAATTTTTTATACGTTTTCTTAATAAGTATTTTTCTTTCCTAAAGTGTGGAATAACACTTTAGAAAATGTTCAAAATATTCAATATTGTAGTTAAAATATTATAGATTCAGGCTATCGTTTATCAAGACAATATATTCTTAAATAATTTAAAAAATATATGATTATATCTTAAATTAATGTCATCGCCTACTCTGGTTCACGATGTGATGTTGAGTTCCATTCATCACGGAATGTCTTAAAAATTAGATGGTGATTTTGCATCAGGGTGTCTGAAAACTAGGTTCCCCCTTTCCATCCTGCTATGCTTCAAACAGAGCTAAGTTTTAAAAAATCTTCTTCTTTCACACTAATTTCTATAAGTTTAATCGACCCTCATTTATTTCGTATTTTATCCTATATGTCTGATTTATTTATAGTTTTAAACTTAACTGCCTAATTATTACTGTAACAGATTATACGAAAATGTAATGCAGTATATTGTAAAGCGAACCTATAATACCAAGAGGCCGTTATGCCCCAGCGGCACAGCGTCAGAATGTAAATACGACTGTTGTGAGTTCTTCTCATTTATTAATTCCTTGCCTTGGTAATTTCGCCACTGAACACGCACATGTCTCTGAAGTTTGGCGCTGCTTTGGGAACAGAGTGTACTAACACTAGGTTCCCTCCACACACAGGCTTACAGCGTAAAGCGAAAAAACAGCACATTCAACCATTCAAAAAACAAAAGAAAAAAAAACACACACACATAATCCACCGAAAAAATCCATTAAATTTAAAACCCATACAATAACACATTCATCAGGTATTAGAACACACGTTTGTTACCCAGAACACGTACCGTATATAACCCTTTGCTGAAATTTCAATAATGGCGAATGGCGATCGCGGCGTTGTTGCTGCTAATTACACCGCTGAATGCTCTCTGCCAGGTACCGCCTGGCTACAATAATTGCGGATGGTAAATCTGTTTGGGATCTCGTTTGGATTGTACGATGTAAGAATATATATTCACAACGTATGCTATATGTATGTATGTCATGGCGCAGGCGTAATAGCGTTTGTGGGTTCGATTCCTACTGTTTTGATTTTTTCTCTGCGGTAGTGAAGCACAGCTCAGTTCGGTTCTCAACACGTAATGCAACGAGATGCTGAAATTGGGGAACGAAAATATCTTAATGGGAACAGAGTGATTGACACTAACACTAGGTTCCCAGGTTCCTTCTGTCTATTCCGATATGTAAAAAAATTAATTAAAAACGCGACGAATGTGGATTCGATTTCAACTCGATGGATTCATTATGGTTAAATTATTTTTACAAAAAAGCGCGGCGTTCAGTTGCGCTCAACTTGTAATGTCTTGAAAATTTGAGGGTTAAGTGGGCAACGCAGTTCCTTAACACTGGGTTTCTTCAGTTTATCCTACTACTATTCCAAGTCTTTTTTAGAAATATACTAAAAGAATATAAACAGTCAATTAAAATATGCTACGCTGTGTATTAATTGTAGTAATTATATTATTGCCATAATTGATACTTTTTACAAGAAAAAGTAATTGAGTTTGTTAATTAAAAAGTGAAATAAGAACAGAATTTAAATTTACCAGAATCAAAATTAACTCTAAAAAAATAATAACGATTTAGCTGTAATTATCAAATAATTATCACTGCATTTTGATATAAAAAGAGATATCATTTTTACATTTTCCAAGTCTTTGTTTCATGCTAGAATATAACGTTTTGTGTTGCTGAAAATTGAATTGTCTGGTATATTTCACAAAAACTGAAAAAAATAAATAAGTAAAAGTCATCTAAATACTGTATAGATACTTTGGTGTTATTATAATTGATATATTATTTAGCCGCTTTTAAATTGTTAGTTAAAATCCGTATATATATTTTGTATATATATTTGAGGCAGTCATGGCGTACAGTGAGTTCGATTCCCACTATGGAGAATGAGTTATTAATTTTTTACAAAGCGCGGCGTTGAGTTCTACCACGCAACATGTGCCTGTGTGGATTGAGCTAAAAGTTGGGAACAGTTTCCTAATACAAGGTTCCTTCCGAATACTATTTCTCTGAATCTAAAAAAACCTTAAATATATATTTATAACAATTTGGCTACCATTAACAGTAATATGTAGATAGTATACTCCAAAATCGCCTTTTAGCATGAAAATCGAAGGTGGATAACGTTCGGAGTTACTCGATATATCATTAAATATGTGAAATCATACGATTCTCGTTCACGACAGACCAATTAAGGCGATTGGCATATAATTATGACGCAATCGCGTACAGACCCGCTAATAATACAGGTGACGACAAATGATCAGGTAGGTACTGGTTTTATTGGAATGGATTTTCATATGAGAAATGACGTAAAGCAGCTTTTGGTTGTACAGTAGAAGAAGTAGGCTTTAGGCACTGCGTTCTACACTTTCTAGATGGAATATGTTAAAGAAATAGGACATGTTAAAATTATTTATGAAAATAATAGAAGGATGAAATCAAAAATAAATAATGATAGAAATCTATAATTATTGCTCATCCAAATTATAATGAATGTATTTGTGTTTGTGTAAAATTGTTAAAGTTTTTAATATGACCAACTGTGACCAAGGACTGTATGTAATGCGACAAATTGTTGGTTCAATCTCCACTTGAGGAAATAAAATATTTAATATTTTCTTTTCTTTGCTCTGACGATGAGCTACAGCGCAAGCGCGGCGTTGAGCTCCGCCACTCAACACGCAATATTTCAAGAATTTGGCGAAAAGGGGGGAACAGTGTGAGTCCGAAAAAATTAAAATCATTTCAGATTTTAAAAAAAATTAAAATCATTTCAGTAAATAGGATTAAAAAATTGTAGCATTAATCACTTATTACTCAATACCGGTATTAAGAATTTATGTTTGATCCCTCTGAATTGCGTATTTATAATAGAGGTAGTACTGGACTCTTGTTACTACGAACAATGGTAATTCACTTAATACGTGAGCCCATTGTTCGATGCTCCACGCGACGTTTTGTATGAAGATTTTACGTTTCAGTAAATCTATATTTACTTTTTAGACCTTTTAACAATTAGAGATGTAATTTTTTTTCTTTTTATATTTGTAACTTGTTTGTAGTTTAAAAGTAGAGTGGGGGAAATTTTAAAAAATGGGATCGTAACGCTTAAGTTGATTATCTTGCGATTAATTTTCATGCTCATTGTGGTGGTGTTGTTAGAAAAAAAAATTTTTTTTCACTCGTTCGCTCCGCTCTGAAAAGAAGACAAAGCGTGGCTTTGAGTTCCACCACTCAACACGCAACGTCTCAAAATTGCGCAGAAATCTTCTTTGAAACCCTAATATGTGGAAAAGAGCATGAAGTGGTTTTTTTAAATTAATATGAACTCACAACTACAGTATTAAATCAGGAATGTTCCACAGACGCTATTATGGCCACATAATGATTAAATTCTCGTTAATTTATCTTGGCAAACTAAAGATACGAGTGTAAAAGTAAAAGAAATACATCCACATGCGCTACACTGATACAACCTTGAATGGACGTGCACAGAGAAGCTTTCAGAATTCCTTTGAGTCGCCAACGCTTTGGTGATGTTGCTGCTATCGCTTCGAATTGTATGTATTTTTTGTCTTATTTTAATTTTGTTTGTTTTAGCTTGTTGCCATATGAAATAAAAAATGGGCAAGTGCGAGTCGTGTTTAAGGGTATACGCCCTAACTTCATCAACTACCTTTTTATGAAATGAAGTACAAATATAAATTTGTCATACAGACAGACGAACAAATTTTTTTTTATCAGTTTTTTTTAATCCACCTTTAACCTTAAAAACTTTAAAATAAAGTAAATAATGGTAATAAAAATAAAAAAATATTTTGATATTTTACATACATTTATCATGATTATAAAATAGGAATTACTTAAAGAACTCATGTAATAATCACGTCAACGTGTATATTCAGTATATTTCGAAAAAGTTTGCATATTAATACACAATTTAATACGTTTAATGACGACAATATGAGATACAATATTATATGAAACCCAGAAAAAAATATATTTAATACTAATATTCATATTTCTTTTATATTTTATAATTAATTTTAAAATAATTGAACCTATGACTTTCGATTTGGACACCAAAGCTACAAAAGAATAAAACAACTTGTCAACCGTCCGCGTCTAAAGCTTTGAAACGCCTTTATCGACCAAACAGACGTTATCGCTAGGCAGTTTTATATTCATCTTTCTGTAAGGGATTATTTTTTGTTGTTCGCTGTTGTCTGAATGTAGGTAGGTAAGTTAAAAAGAAATAGATTTTTTAATAGTAACAATTTTTAATACTATTTCAATGTTATATTTCTTAGTGCGTTTTCCATTTCTAGTGGTGTCGACAGAGTAGAGTAAGCAAAAGTATGTTTAAATTATGTTATAAATAGGTTATTGTCATCGTCTTTTTATTGCTATATAAATGATTAACTCAAGAGCGGAGTATCTTGACTCTCATTTCTCTCCGTCAACTGTAAATATGAAAAATGTTCGATATATATTTTACTAAACTTAACTATTTTACTTTTTTTAATTAATGTAAACAATAACAAAAGTTTCTTTGTATGCGACCCTGTCACGAATCCAGTCAGTCTTAATATTTTTCTCTTACCCCAGGGCAGCTATGACCGCTTTAATTTTCGGCTTTTTTACATCACTTCGAAACAATAGCTTAAGTCCTGGATGAGACTTTTTGTTTCGCTTTTGTATAAGAAAACCGATTCAAAGGACTGTGCGTGATTAAAATATTAAAAAAAGAAATAGAAAAAATAGTGTTTTTAAAGTAATATTTATGTGGCCGACCTAATATAAAATATATATATAATACATACTAAGCGAATGTGTAAGGTTAACAGTCCGTCTGTCCTATTTTCGGACCATTGTGAGCTGAGTGGCAGAACTTAATGTGTTTAAAATAAAATAAAAAATTAAATATACCCCCTAGTGGGAATACAACCCACAATTCGCATTTACAATCAGACCCTGTTATAATGCGCCACGATCTTGCATATATGACACATACTGTACAATATACAGAGTGGAAGTGACTGCGCTCCTTTTACGGGAGCAGCATATAGGGTAAAATATTTCAAACCCGTACCTAAAAAATCAATCAAGATTCGTCAACAGTTTAGACGTAGGATTTTTTTTTTAATTTCACGCCTTTTATCTATTTTCTTATTCGAATATGCGTTAGTGTGTGCAAATAATTTATTCTGCATTTTTAATTGCTTTCAAATGACGCAATGTGGAAATACCTAACTATAAGCAATCGTTTTGAATTATTTTTAACATTTTTAAAGTGTTATTCCACGCTTAGGAAAGAGAAATACTTATTTAGAAAACTAACGATGCTAACAACATAAG
>DWAN01007046.1:0-10058 GCA_018230445.1 Heliconius hewitsoni | reverse complement strand
TCTTCGCTCTGGTGTCGAGGCAAAGTACTGCGCCGCCACTCAACACCAAATGCCTCCAGAACTCGTTGGAAAGAGGGGAACGGTGTGTCCAAACACTACTACTCAACACGACTCGAGAATTCACCTTCTTTTGCATACTCTGCTATATGAGAGATACAGTATGAAGCAAAGAAAAAAGAAAAAAAATATATAAAATAATAGAAATATCTACAACATCATCTAAACATCTATTGATATAATTCATCTATACTATCTATACTAATATAATAAAACGAAAGAATTTGTTTGTTTGTTTAAATGCTAAAATATCTGGATCTACTGATCGCATTCACTTTTATTTGCTTTATAAGAAAGCTACATTTCTCAGTAGTGCTATAGGATATGTAATTCTTAGTTAGCCTTAAATAATAAAATCACAATAGTTATAAATGTTATTGAATTAATTTGACGTACGTATATTGTACTACAAAAACATTCAATTTCTCTAGTTCTAAAATAAAATCTCTTACAAATAAGTCACAATAAGGAATTTTGAGAAAAAAAAGCATAAAAAATTATAAAGTGATATTTCATAGTCTTTTATTTAACATATGTAGATAGTGAAAGCTACAAGCGCAAGTTGTTAAATCATCAAGGAAATTTTATGAAGATAACTTTTGACGTTTATAGGATGTAATTTGGACGTATATCGTCTTATAGGTCGACAACGCAGCTGTAGCTCCTCTGGTGTAGCACGGGGTCGTGGGCGGCGGAGATCATTTACCATCAGCCGACCTGAACGCTCGTTTGTCTTGTCTTTTCAATAAAAAAAACTCTACATTGCTGAAACTACATCTTCGTGGGAGAAAGGGACTTAAATATTGTATAAAATATGTCTGTAATGGTTATTGTCTCAGTGCATACTAGCCACTACATGGCTGCGTAAAAATAAAACACAAAATAAACAACTTTTTCATAATTTTATTCTAATATACTAATATGTAGATCACACTAGGGTCTCACCAGCGCCTTCGCCCGCTTAAACTACATGATTATTGATTTAATAAGCAGAATTGATTGACAACTAAAATGACTTCTAATATGATTTTTTATTACTTTAATCTGTAATATTCTAATATAATTTTTTTTATGATATTATCGTAATTTCTATAAGAATTTTTGATTGTTTCGAACTAAACAATACGAACATTGTCGATATTTGATTTATAAAATATACATAAAGCTGATTATTTATTATACGTATATATTTTTGTAACATTACGTTCCTTTTACCTATGATACGTTTTTTAAAACACTATTACACGTGCTGATGTCACTTAATAATTTAATTTACTTAAATGTTAAATTATTAATTTGGGTTATGATTTATAATATTCTTTGTAAAATATCTGTAACAATTGCATATTAACTCCTATACAGTTTTTAAATTAGTTACATATATTATTAGCGCATTATTATTATTATTCATACATAGTTATGTACAATTGATAAATTTGAAATTATTACAGCGTACACGTAGAAAGAATGTTTTTAGGCACTTTTATATAGATTTATTTCAAGCGAACGAACAAACCAAAAAATCTTTGTATTTACTTGATATTTCTTTCAGGATCAAATCGTTCTTTATCTCTGTGTTGAATTAATTACGACTTAAATTTAACTGTTATGATTTATGAAGGTAATCTCCACTAACAATTCAATTTTGTTTACTTTATTGTATAAAATATTATATAATAGTGCTTCAAAAATATATATTTTTATCAACAATCATATAACCAAGACGTTTCGAATGTCATTCTTTAGCCATGAATGTTACCAGAACATTTTTAAGTAACTGATTTAGAAGAAAGAAACTTTTATTATTAAGTTGAGTTAGAACAAAGCAATTGGTGAAATTTTCAAGTAAGAAGTAAAAGAAAAATGTGACCATACGTATAGACAGACAGACAGACAAGAAATTTAAGAAAAATGTTTTTGCTTTCTATTTTAATTTTATAATTTTATTCTTTTTAGTTTTAGTGCAATGGCAAAATATTTTTACTATCTTATTAATATAAATAAATAAATAAAGCTATTTCCCATTAAGCAATATCTTTTTCAACGCTTTATTAATTCACGTAGAAAACGGTAAAATACATGATTACTTCTAATAATAATGTTTCCATAGTAGACTTATTTACAATATATTGTGATGCACTGTTGTTTGTTGTTTGATACTGATACTGATGCTTGCTTGATTGCGTAGGCCTTAGAGTGTATGTACGTATGTAGTAGTAAGTACTGAGTGCGAGTATGCAATACTCTGTGAATGTTAGTTTATTTTAGCTTCACGCTGTATCCCACATAGCAGGTAATCAAAGAGAACCTAGTGTTAAAACACTCTGTTCCCTCTTTGTCTATCTATTACTCTCTCACTCATCGATGAAGATGACAGACAATTAAAAAAAAATATTAAAAATACTTAATTAATTTCTTATAAATACAAGTAACTGTTCTACTTCAAACATACATTATTTTATTTACATACTATTTCTTGAGCTTTTCAATTGATAACGACCAATAATTTAAAAAAAAACAAAAAATCGCATATGCCTAATATGTGATTTTTATGTCACCTTTTTATCTAACTCTCTTCAGATAATCGTCAGATTATGAAATAGTACGTCTAAGGCGTGAAGATGAACCATGTATTTCTAAATCTGAGGCCCTTGAGAACCTCATGAAACCAACTTTCATAAGGTAGGTAACAAACATAAGTATTGTGATGAGTCAGAGTAGAAAATATGTTACAATTATAATAATTTAATGATATTGTAATAGTATAGATCAAAAAGTTCACGCCCGTCGTAGTGTCAACACATCACCTTTAAACATTGATAAAATGATAAAGTCATTTGGAACAACTGACGAAGTTGAGAAATGATTTTCACGTGATTCGCAATTTTTCCATGCTCAGTTTCCATCTGCCCTAGTAAAACATAATATACATGATAGAACCGAGTTATATATTAAAATAATATGCGTGTTTGTTGTATTTTTTTGATATACTCCTAAAATTTATTTTTCCCCTACTCTGTATTCCGCACGTAGCAAGGTAGGCAGAGGGAACCTAGGAACCTAATGTAGTAGACACTCCATTAAGACATCCTTCTCCCATTTTCCACCGAATTCTTGAGCTCTGTCGTGTTGTGTGACGAAGCTCAACGCCGCGTTTTCAATAGTTCGAATAAAAAAAAATTAAGCTAAACGTTCGATTTATTTATTACACCAGAAGGCTGCTCTGTTATCATCATACAGTTTCTTGGCTTAAACGCCATGTAACATTACAACAAAAAAAAACTTGCTGTCCGTGAAAAATATTTTAAAAGATATGTAAATATAGGTATAGCTAATACGTAAATCTAGTTGCGACCTTAGATTCTTACAATATTATTATTTAAAGTTTCAAGTAAATTGTAAATGTCAACATAAAACGATGCAGATAAAACGATATAAATTTTAAAAGTTGTGTCAAATAATATATAATTTAAATTTATAAAGCTATTAATGAAAAAGTTTATTCGTTATATTTTGTAAAAAAAATCCTTGACTTTAATTAGCCCCTGACGAAAACAAAGGAGTAAAATTTATATATATAAAAAAAAACAGCTTCACGCTGTATCCGCACTTTCTGCCGAATTCTGGAGGCATTGCGTGTTGATTGACAGAACTCAACGCCGCGCTTACCCTCTACACCAGAGCGAAGAAATATAAATTTAAGTAAATATTTCATCTCCTCCAGTGAGGATCAAACCCACAACCAGTCAATTTACAGTCACACTTTGTGCCTGAAAATTATATAATCATAATCATAATCATATTATAGTATAATTAAAAAGCTTGTAATGACTTGGCGCTATTGACATAATATGTTTTTGGTTTCAGTTGGGTAGCGAAGTGGCTAGTCACTGCGCTGGAAAAGTAGAAAAAATATCATAAAAGTACTTTAAGATTATATATTAAATTTTGCGACTGTACAAACGTCACAAGGGGTACGGATGTAGGCTATTACGCAATTGATGCTTACAGAATAGCCGCGCCATCTCCAATTGAACCATTCGAATACATTACATGCTTGGTCGAATATACTTAAATATTTTTTTATTACTGAAGTATCCAATACATATTTGATCCCACATAGTAGAGTCGGCAGAGGGAACCTGGGAACCTAGTGTAAAGACACCCTGTTTTTATTAACTCATTTGCCTTCGTCACTTTCCGCCAAATTCTGAAGGAATTGCGTATTGAGTGGCGAAAGTGGTCCTTTAAATTAAACGTATCCGATGTTACCAGAGAGTGTGTTAAATTGTTTAATTATTGATAAATTTATATATCTTTTTACATAGTATTCAATGTAAAAAGATATATAAATTTACGAAGATAAGATTAAGTGTTTTCGTCCCTCTTCTGTAAAATTTGTCTGAATACTGCAATATATATCCTTTAACGAATATGACTACACTTCAATTTTGTAAGATAGATATATTCTAATTCCAACTTCGACATCGGTTCCAACTTGGTTTCCGGCTTCGGAGTTCGGTTCTGTTAAACTACTTCCTTTAAATCCCTGGTATAGGCCTAATAGGACTTAATAATGTACGTACTGAGCATAATCCTTAACAAGTACTGCTTAGTTCTTAAAACACCGGTTAAGTGCGAGCCGAACTCGCGCATCAACGGTTCCGAACCAATTTCACGATTGCAGCCTAACAGGAAGTTAACAAAGACAATAATAATAGTTACTTAAGTATTTACATTATTTTTATATGAAATGAACTACAAATATATTATAAGTGATTCTTCTGGGATGTACCTTATGTAAATTGCCAATTTTCAGAGTTCAACAGACAGATCATGATCTTCAAAAAAATGATCTTGACCAACGCACAAACAGACGAAGAACAAGGTGATCTTATACTGATCCCATCTTTTCTTTGGAGATACGAAACTCAATTGAACGTCTAATAATATATTTTTTCTAAGTTATGAAATATTGGTTTCTAATAAAAAAATCCTATACTAAAATTGCAAACACTAAGAAGAATGATGTATTTGGTAATTACCGATAATGATCGCTAATAAAACCTGCCACAAACATTTCGCGTTGAGTTGTGCAAATGCACGGTTGCCTCCACTACACGCACCTATATACGATTTTAGGTTTTTTTAATCTTCATTGGAAATTTTCGTAGAAGTATTTAAAACAATAAAAATTATATTAAATTAATAGAATAAACGTAATAGAGTGTATTTTTTTCTAATTTAACCATATTATGTGTATCGTTTACTCTGTTTATCATAAAAAATAGAAATCGTCAAGTAAGTTGTTCAACATTAGTTCAGACACGAGCTTACAATAAATAGTACGTCAATAGTAACCTAAACACCAACTGGATATATAATCGGTGTAAGCAAAATTGTCTTTGCAGTGTACCGAGACCTCTAAATCCGATCACAAGCGACTAAGTGCTAACTTAATAAGCCTCTTTGGTGAAATAAGTTACTGTGCGCTACCTGGAAGGGAGGTGAGTGGAGTGTATTTCGTTTATTTTGTAAATGGAAAATATTTTTCCTCTTACGCTAACTCGTCTTGAAAACTATTAATACAAGCAATATACATATAAAATTATTTTTTATGATAATGATAATTTATTTATATTAATATTTTTTCTTATCAAATTATTTAAATCTAACTAATAATTACTAAAGCTCTAATGTAATGTTACAACGTTATTTTATATCATAACTACCTTGTTTTTTTTGTAAATGTAAATGTATGTTATAAAACATGTTTTTTTTTATAATTAAACGTGCCAAAGAGATATATGATATTTTGATATTTGTATTTTAGCTTTGATTAATAATAACTTTTTGGTCGATATTTTTATTCATTTTTACTTTTTATAAATGTTTTATAATTAATAGATAAAACAAGTTGTTTCTATGAATATACTCACGAGTCCTTTTTGTTAATAAGTACTTATTAATAAAACAGAATTGAATTTGTAATTGTTTTTAAAAAAAATTCTTACCGCGAAATATTCGTACTTACGTTAACAAATGTTTTGTCATCGATGTTCATGTTGTGTCGAAAGTGGTGGTGGACCACGGCTAGTCATATCATATTTGTTTCTTATATTTTTTAATATAAGAGCCTTAACACTAGGTTCCCATATTCCCCCTTTGTCTTGCCTACTATGTGCGGCATACCGCGTAAAATAAAATAAAAATATTATCATAGAAAATAATGATGTAGTAAATATAGTCTCTAAACAAATAATCAGCTTAATGTTTTATCTCACATATAGCTTTTTAATTTCCGCTCAATTTTCGCGTTGAGTGGCGGAACTCAGCGCCGGGCTTTTGCTTTGATGCCAGAGCGAAGAAATCAAAATATTAATAAATAACAATTTATTCGTCCGAGTAGGGATCGAACTCACAATCACTTACCCTTGTACCACTGCGCCATGACGGCCTCACAATCTCTAAACTGTCACCCATTTATCAATTTGTGATGATCACTATAGATCGCACCGCGATCACGCCACCGCGGTCAATTGAGTCAGAGAAACAAATGGTACCTACGTATTATATAAATAATATAAACGACGGTAATGTCACACCGACCTTTCATCAAACTGTCAACGTTCTTAATTACTCATTGAACATTAAAAGTCTTGTTATTTGTTTCGTTGAAATTCAAATAAATATAGTATGAACTTTGTGAACTCGATTTTGTCGAAAATTTGGTAAGCAAATAAGTTTAAAGTAATATAAATATTTTTGCGAACGAGAACTCAATTTAGACGATTTATTTTCTTTTTTTTTAATGTCACGTAGTATCTCGCTCATAGCAGTGCGTTCCTGTGAAGACATTTCCGAAGAATTCGACAGGTATTGAGTGTTGAGTGGCGCAACTTATCTCCGCACTCTACTTCGTTAACGTAGCCAGGAAGTGAAAATATGAAATATTTCATTTCCTCGAGTAGGAATCGACACCATAACCTGGTTGTGTTTATAGTCGCATGTTTGTGTATTTTTGGTACATATTGTTTTATAATGATATTCAATTTAGTTTATTGCGTTTTTTGCACTTGGGTGCACCCAATACATCTAATAAATTAGTCCTAGTCTATTGTTAACGCTTGTTTATTTATTTTATTATTAGTATTTTTTTTTTAAGTCGTGGCGCAGGGGCACAAAGTGTGACTATAAAGTCGAGTGGTTGTGGATTCGATCCATGAAATATTTATCGAAATTTATATTGTGGTGTGTGAAAGTGGGGACCGGAGTGTCTTAACACTATGTTCCATCTGCCTACCTATTGTAGATTATTGTATGATCTACAATTTGGTCTCACCAATTTTTTTTATAGCTAACTTGACTGATTTTAATTGACTGTTTTGAGTTGTGATATTCAAGTATTAGATACTTTTAGTGATGTATAAATGACAACCAAAACAATATTAAAATTAAATTAAATTGAAACAATAATTAAATAAGTAAGTTTTTACAGAAAAAAAGTGAATATATTATGCACACAATTTTAAATTCAATTCTAAAATGATGACAATCTTGGGGTATTAACGTGATAGATGTAAAGAATTGAAAATGATTGCAATTGCAATTTAAAAGCTAGCCCTCATACCAATTTCACCTTTAACAATTTAAAGCTAAGACAATTTAGAAAAGTGAGGCCATTTAAATAATTTTCACAGTTTAGTCAAACAAGTCATTTATGAATGTTTATGACAAGTTTCTTAGAACTGCACGCTGTATCACGCATTTAGCACGGTAGGCAGAGGGAGCCTAGTGTTAAAACATTCCACTACCTACTTTCCCCCAAAATCTGGTAGCAATGTTGAGTGGCGGAACTCAACGCCGTTTTGCCTCGACACCAGAGCGAATTATGAAAATATTAAATATTTTATTTCCTCTAGTGGGAATCGAACTCACAATCTGTCGCGTTTACCAAAAAAGGACTGGACCAGTTTCTTACTTCTGAATTAACCCTAACATGTCCTGTCTATAAACAAACAATAAAGATAAATTCTAATCATTCAAATGCGTTGTGATTAGCTGTATCTATTCTAGAATCTTTTTAATACCGTTTTATTTATTAGTATGTATTGAAATCGTTTATGATGAAATATTACGTACGTTGTTTACTTAACGAAATTGAAACAAAATAATTTAAAGATAAGATAAAATAAAGGAAATACCGTCGCGAGGCGAGGTACAGACGTGTGATTGTAACGCGACTCTCTACAACACATGCTCTGCAAGTATTGGCAACTAATTGCCGATATCAGTTATAGACGTTTCTCACTTTTATGATATCAGTAAAAGTTTTAATTTTTTTCTTCTTATTTATGTTACCTGTTGTCCTTATCTAACTTTACAAGATCATTGCGTAGACATAATCATAAATATTTTTTTACCTCAATAATAATGAAGAGAACAAAAATTAACATTGCTATGTTTTGCTTCAAAATTCCATGCTGAAGATATCTTTCTTAAAGAAGACCAACAATCTGGTCGGCAAATTGAGCTTAAGGATGATGAATCCAAAACTATTTGAGAAACGGATCGTCACGTATCTGCACGGTTAGTTGTTGTGTGTTGTGTTTAGTTAAAGGTTTAGAAACAATCACTTAATACGTGTCGGGTTCGTTAATTATAGTATTTGCATTCTGCACGAATTATAAGAGAATCATCTGACAAAGCACATTA
Source organism: Heliconius hewitsoni (assembly GCA_018230445.1). Taxonomy (NCBI): domain Eukaryota; kingdom Metazoa; phylum Arthropoda; class Insecta; order Lepidoptera; family Nymphalidae; genus Heliconius; species Heliconius hewitsoni. Next base: position 1,286 of record DWAN01007046.1, on the reverse strand, counting down.
ACCGTTACGATTTATCTCTTAAATCAATCAATTCGATCCTTTTTTGAAATTATTCTTCATTGGATATGAAAAATATATTGTGAACAACAATGTCAATTTAAAACGGTCATGGTGCAGCGCTAACGAATCATCGCAAACCACTTCAAAAACAATTACCCACCGTAAGAAGATATTCCTGCCAATTTGGTAGAATTGGAAACGTCTGGTATATATTCAGCTGTTTCCCAAAAGTCTACTGTTGGCAACTGGACAAATGTTTCCACCAGGATAATGCTAGGTCGCACGTGTCTTCGGCTACTCAGCAAAAATTATGGATATTGGAAGAGAATTGATCACATCACATATCACATTTCGCCCAACATACAGCCCTGAGCTCTCGAACTCGGATTACCACTTATTACGATCCCTCGACAACTCCCTTTGTGGAAACTTTCAACGATGATGATGATGTAAAATCTCACTTAACTTAGTTTTTGGCCGAAATGAATCAGATTTTCTACGAGCGTAGAATTTTCAAATTGTCAATTTTCAAATTGTTAAAATTCATTCCAAGAACAAAAAATATTGTTTAATTACATCGCATAAGTCATCTTTATTGTATAACTTAATGCCACCAACTAATATTTGAAACTATTATTAATGTTATAAGATACAGTATTAAATAAAAATCTAAATTTTATACTGCAATCTGTTGTATTTATTGTTGTACAAAGCAATATTAAGGCGCAATTGGAATATGTCTGATTTCATTCTATTTTTCGAATAATTTACTTTAATAGATCCTAGGGTTAAGACACTCCGTCCCCATTAAGACACTTTCGTTCCCTACTTTCCGCTGAATTCTGGAGTCATTGCATGTTGATTGGCTCGTTTTAAATGTTGGTGGCACCACCATACCGGAGGTAGAAATACAAATATTTTATATTTAATTTCCTCGAGTGAGACTTGAATCCACAACCTATCGCGTTTACAGTCACACGCTTATGCTCATACGCCAAGGCTGCTGTTAAATAAATAAATAATTATCAACAGAATCCTTCACAAAATTCTCCCGTGATCATCTTACTCTCGTTTAAATAAATATTAAACTAACAATATGCTTATAAAAATTAAAGTCACGTATCACATCAATGTTGTCAAATAACCATTTCACTGATCATGGTTCGTAGAGTAATTATTATATTATCGATTCAAAATTAATTTTAGTACTTTATCAGCTTATAAGAAAGCCTTTGACTCTATTTCACATTTAAGCATCTGGGAAGCATTAAGCAAACAAAATATAG
>DWAN01007045.1:0-10060 GCA_018230445.1 Heliconius hewitsoni | reverse complement strand
ATACTATATTATTGTATTGTCATCTAAGCTACTTACAGCGCATTTAGAAGAAGTTTAATGATGATACAATTATTACAAGTACTAACTATAAGTGCAGTTGATAGCTATGAGATCCACACTCGACGCAATGCCTCCAATATTCAGCGGAGAGTGGGGAACTAGAGTGTCTTAACACTAACTTCAAGGTTCCCTCTGTTTACCCTGCTATGTTCTGGATAAAGCGTGAAGGTAAAAAAAAATGTATATAAATATTTATTCATAATTTTTTTGTAAAGATCAAAAATACATTATGTTTGCGTAGGCGATATGCCTAGGGCTGTTTATAGTAATACGTTACTACGCGATCGATATAGGGCGGCGCCGTACGCGTGCTACCGCGTGACGGTACCGTAGGACGGGCGGTGTTGTGTGTTATGTTGCTTGAAATTATTTATTTTTTAATAAAAATATATAACATTTATTAGATTTTTTTAAGACTTTATTTCACTCTGTATATGTTCTCAACTTTAATGGATCTTGTCCTTTTTTTAAGTTTCAAGCTGTATCTATATGCAAGATACAGCTCGAGCTTGGTAGGGTAGGCAAATGGAACCTGGTGCTAAGAATTTCATTTCTCACATTTCACTCAATTTTCAAGTTATTATGTATTACACACAACACACACAACAATTCGAAAATTGTGTGTGTACTCCAAAAAAGTAATGTGTATAATATTACATGCAAATTAAAAAAAAAAATGATTTGAAATCGCTAATCTCAGGAACTACTAGTTTAAATTGAAAATTTGTTTGAGATCAGAGTTTAAGATAAAACGTAGTTTATAACAATAGTTATTTTCCAGGTCTCAGTGTATATCCATCTTTAACTTGTTCTGTTTATTTACTTAGTGCGTGTTGTGACATGCGCAGTGTGGTTCGTTATGTAACGTCGCTTTGAATGGCGGACCTGCATCTAGGGTCGTTTGGGAAAAATATTTTGTATCAATTTATTTCTTTATATAGTGTTTATAATTTAAATAAAAAACTTCACGCTCTTACCTCCACAGTATTGTAGGCGTAGGTAGAGAGAACCTTATGCTAAGACACTCCGTTTTCCAATTGTTGATCAATTTGCAATAAATTACATGATGAGTGGCGAAACTTAGTGCCGTGTTCTGTCTTGTCACTAGAGCGAGCGAAGAAGTGAATATGAATCAATTTATAATATTATAATTTCGTTTTTTAGAATAGTCAAGAATGTTAAATCGTAAGACTTCTCTATTTTTTTTATAATTTCAGTGCAATATCTAAATTCAACGTTTAATACCACCTAATATAAGGTGGTATTAAACGTTGAATTTAGATTAGAAATAAGTTTTTTGAAACAAAATATATATGCAACAACTATACATACAAAAACTCAACATATTAAATTACATTACGCATACAAAACTATTTATTTCTATAGAATAATATTCACAAAAGCAAAACAACCGAACAAAAGAGACACCAGCCAGAATGAGCATGCTCGTATAATTGTTCGACTTTCACTCTCGCTGAGTGACGCGGCGTATTACGTTGCTTGTGAAAATACGTTTTACTTTATTTATTTTTTTTTATATGTGTTTGTTTGTGTGTACATTTATTAGGAATAGATACGTGTTTATGTTTTTTCTTTGAATATAAATTTTGGCAACAATTGCCGTGAATTGTGGTAAAAGTATTAATTTTTTAATTAAGCACCTATGTATATAGTTATTTATTGTTAGTTTGCATCCATGTAGTTTATTTTAATTCTATTGTGGCATGATCGTAGTTTTTTATGAACTATTTTTAAAAAAACGTTGAAAAAACCTTATTTCTTTAAAAATAAAATTGCAGCCGTTACACAAGGTATTGTTTTACATATGTATTTACAAAAAATTGTATAAAATATAAAAAAATACTAAATAAACATATTTAAACTACATATAACTTAAGAATGTCTTAGATATTGCAACTCAACTAACTCATCACCCCGGTTTTACTTCTCACTGCGCATTGCTCTCCCAGGATCAATGACCTCACCGCGAAAGTACTTTCACTCGCGCGCAACTCTAGCTCGACGGTATCGTGTTGTATGGACTCGACTCTTGATTTATATTATAATGTATCTGTGGAAGTGCTTTGCTTTTTTTTAATGGGAGAAATGTATTTGTTTTATCTGTGGTTCTTATTTAAAAAAGGGGTTATTTTTAAAAGATGTTTCTTTTATTTTTAGGTTGTTTTCTTTGAGAAAAGTATGTTTTGTATGTTTTATTTGATAGATCGATATTTAGTCAAATATGCTTAAAGAAAAAATATTTATTTAATTTCATTTTTATTTTACTTAATACTTTGGCTATTTAAAAAAAAAAGAAAAGTTAATACAAGACTATATAAGAAGTACCCTCACACAGAAATGGTGAAAAACCGTAAATGGGCACAAAAAAGCAATTAATTATCAAGAAAGTGATGTAAGTTAAAGACCATTAGAGATGAGAAAATAATTGGAAAATGTGTGGAAACGCAAAATTGCGACCAGCTACGTAATGCGTTACATCATTCACGTAACAACGTTAATACCAGTACTGTGGACGCTGTGGACGGACAGGCTTTAGGATCGTCGATTACTAAATCTTGAAATTAGATCTTATACCTTGACTTGGTAAGGTGTAAGGCCCAGTGGGTGGGTTTTGGTAGTGATAGACCCGCGCTGTAATCTTTTGATGTCTTTTAAACTTGTTAGATTATCGATCGATTATCACAGTATATATTTCCCCTGAGTGTCGGTGGTAATGTCGGTGGTGGTATGTTTATTCGTAGATTAAAGAGTGCTTGCAAATATATTAAATAATTTTAGCCGAAATTATAACATAATATTATTCTTATATAGAAATCTACTGTATAAAAAAACAATACTTGTAATGAATACATCGACATTCCTAAATGATGTATAATATAAATGAATGAATCAACAATTACTTTGAACTACTTCTCTAGACTGGTCTTTAACTCAAGACGGTTAAGGTTAGAATAGCTTTAAAGAGGAATAAGGAAATGAATAGAAAACTGAAAAAAAATATCGTAAATAGTAAATAATCGCGGTGTCGTGTAGTAAAGTAGGAAGCGCTAGTGAAAGTTCGTCACGAAGTGCACGCATCAATCTTGGACCTGGGGTGAATATTTTACTTAAAGTAAACAAAGCCTAAACTGGTAACACATTTCTTTTTTTTTAATTTTCTTGTTTTTGAAATAGTATAGAAAAGTATGACCTAAATTAATTGGGCGGAGTGACTTAACACTACGTATCTTTTGCTTATCTTACTATATGCGGGATACAGTGAAAAGCACACACAAAATTAATAAGTTGGGATAATTAAATACGTATTAAAAAGTTATTTACACAATCAAGTTCAAAGTTATAGTCCACGCCCAAACTGCCTTTGAAATGTCACGATTAATGTCATCTATTCTGCACTCATTAAAGGCCAAACATCCAATCTGTCACTGTCAGGTGTCAGGTTTTCTTATACTTTTGACATTTTAACGTTTTGTGTATTTTTTTCCCACATTGTTTTTTTTTTATAATAATTAGGTAAGTAACACTGATCCACGGACGGCTTTTGATATGTTCGACACTAATTATTTCATAATTTGTCAACGACTGTGAAATGTTTTGCATTATAATTGTAGATAATAAATATTTTTTTAACAATGCTTACTGTTAAGAAGCATTTGTAAAAACAAAAAAAAAATGATGTACATTCTCTAATTTATTATTTTTATCATTATTCAACTTTAATCTCAGGAAGAAAATTGTAGAGAAATAAATACTTTTACCTATTACATTTCGTAAAAAAGTTACATAAAAGTGTACTGTAGATAACTTATAATTGTGAACAGTGGCAGTTTTAAACGACATTATATATAATTTAGCTAGCAGTGTATCTACTTGAGTAACGTTCAACGTTCTGTTACTCATTTTATGTAATTATTAATGTTATTTATTTTTCTACGATATATTTTTTATTGGTAGACAGAGAATCTATTGTTAAAACACTCCGATCTCCACCCTGTTTAACTTCCGAAACACTGCGTATTGAGTGGCACAACTTAATATATACTTAAGATATAGTTATTAAAGCGGAATAATGAAAATAAACTCTATATATATTTTCCATTTGGCGGACATCGAACACGCGACCGTAATAATGTCTCGAGAAATTCAAGTCGGCTTTTAAATATTTGCAGATCAATTCCTAGAAATCCAGCCTTCATAAATGCTAAAGTTAGAACAATAAACTTTTTCAATAAGTACCTAATGAATTTCGCCCACTGAAATTTATGAATCCGGAGTAAGGTGAACCGGATTTGTCCAAAAACGCGCTGTCACGCCTTCCTTGAAGGCGACCGAGTACGAAGCTAGGAACATTTGTGTTTGAAGGGAAGGCCGATCTCTTTACTCATAGTCTGTGTATGTATATTTAAATCTATATTAATATTGTAAATCTCAAAAATTTGGTCGGTTGGACGCGCTAATCTCAGCAACTACTGCTTCGATTTATTACATAATTTCTGTTTACAATGAAATTAAATATAACCAATATTGTTGTTAATACCAAATTACCACCGCAACAAAATGGCGGATAACAAATTTGCACAACCCTCCTAATGTGGATTTTAGATGAAATGCTTTGATTTGTACAATACACCATGAAAAAATCTAGAAAGCTTGATTTTATAATGGTTTTTTAATTAACTAATATTTTATGTTAGGTTCTGTCAAATAATACGTAATGACTGCAGTTTAAAATTAAAGATCAAACTGATGTTCCAATGGGTTTTTTTTGTTCCATGAAATAGTAAAATATTACGTAAATTTTCGTGTTCATATTTAGTTAACTTAAATAAAACACTAGAAGCAAAAAGAGGCCGTGAAAATTAAGTTATTCAAAGATTTCCATATCTTGTGCCGCTTCAAACAAATACTTCGCCTACACTACGCGCAAAGTTTCATAATTAATGACTCAGGCGACCTTCCCGAAACGCTTGCAGGTGGACTACCGGTTTAAGTCCGGTATTTTTTTTATAACGGTAACCACAGGGAACCAAGTATTAAGGCAAAAAAATATTAAATAGTTAAATCCATATTAATATATTTTTCAGTATAAAAAGTGTTACATGAGAAATACTTTATTGTTGAATAGTACTCGAGTTAATTGAATCATAGATAGATATATTAATAAACAGGCGCCATCGAGTCGCTATAGTGATTGCGAGAACTTGATGTTTGTGGTTACAAATTCAAATCAGGATAATAGTTCTATTAAAATCATTATAGTTTCCTATGTTTGAATAAAAGTTTTCTAGTACCTAGCTGCTTTACGTTTTCTTTGTTTCTGCATAGCAGTGTAGTTATAGAGAACCTAGTGTCGAGACACTCCGTCCTCCACCTTGTGCCCCGTATTCGAGACACTGCGTGCGAGTGGCGGAACTCAACGCCGAGCTTCGCCTTATTAACGGAAATGAAAATAGTTCTTAAATGGGCATAATTAATGATGTATATTGATATAATATTTCCTTATATCATAAAATAATTTAGCATTTGTGTGAAAGAAAACTACATTTACAGAACAATATATACATAGGTTATTTTTAAACAACATGACAATATTATATATTAAAATAATATTCTACTCATATTATTTTCTAGTTCGATTAGTAATAACATAGGAATGAAGTGGCCGGCACGTGTCCTGCGTTCGAGTCCCGGCGGCAGCTATTTGCGGTAAATGGGTCAAGCGATCCCAAGTTAGATGCAATAACGAATACAAAAAGAGTAAAACGCACGAGTGTGCGTCTACTGCATGGCGAACTGTAGTTTAACTAATAATAGCTGGTTAGTTCTGCGTGTATTTTAGTTATATTATTTCTTTTTTTATATAAGATTTGTTTTTTTATGAGAATTTAATATAAAAACATATCGTTTTGCATTTTTTGTCCACATTTAGACTTATGTTGTAGAACTGACCCCATTTGTCTTCTAAGACCAGGGAAATGTAGTTAACTAGTCTACCGATGAGAGAATGCCACCGCTCAACACTCAAGTATCCTGACATTTAGATCCTGTTTGTCTACTCTGCTATGTAGGGTAAAGTGTAAAGCTGAAAAAATGCATAGATTATTTGAAATGATTTCTGAAAATATATAGCGCCCATCGTCGCACGAGAGCACAAGAGTGTGACTGTAAATTTGTGAGAGTGTGACTGTAAGTGTTAGTAAATGTGAGTGTGACGGTTGTGGGTTCTATTTCTTGTAGGAGTTCTCTTTTACTTGTAGGAGTAAAATTTAATATTTTCATTTCTCCGCCCTGCTAACGAGGCAAAGGGTGGGGTTCAGTCCCGCCACTTAACACTTGCAATGCCTCATGAATTCGTCGGAAAGTGGGAAACTATACGAGTAATATTTACAAATTACAGTAAAAAAATATTTTCTCAGCCCGAGGCTAAATGAAACTCGTAGTAGAGTTCAAATGATCAAGGCCCAAGCCGTAAAAGAATAGTGGGTGACATTGGTTCGCGCGTACATACATAATTTAAATAACATTATTGTCCATTTATTATATGAACATTACGGAAGTGTCTCCTTATCGACTTGTTAGCCTTATACGAACAACGCGTTTTTACTTTACATTTATTGAGTATAAGTATCCTGTAAGTTTTGCGTCAGCGTTTTTCTACTCTCATAGGAGTTTCGGGCAATCCTTTCATATTGCTCCTCACGTTCCATAAGGAACCTTCATGGATTTTTTAAAAAATGTGTACTAATAAAGACATAAACCATGGAATTATTTTTAATGCAATTGACAGTGTAGTAGTAATTTATTGAACAATAAATTTTGAGTTTTATTATTTTTTGTCAAAACGCTTTTAGTGTTCAGACAGGGGCGTAAGTTTAAATTTATCTTTTACTTGCTAAAATTATATACACAATTAACTTTTATTATCATAAATTCGCAATTCATTCTTGTAAATGTTATATAATAATTAATAATCATTAAGGTTATTTTTATTGTATTTATTTTCAGTTAAATAAGATTTTCTAGGAACTAGTACGACACATCATCCGTTCTATGTAACTCTTGTAAAAACACATGCCTAAAAGTAGAGCAAGAGATTGACCGACATCTAAATATTTATTATATTTAATAGGTGAAATTATAGTCTTATTTTCATTTCCTGTGTTGCAATATTACTTTATAAATCTCTTTAAATTATTAACTTTTCCACTATACGTGTTTATATTAATACAAATTAGAAATTACATTAATATTTGTCAAATTTTATTATACCCTATGAAGACCCTATATACTAACAATGTAAAAACTTTTTTCGATAGTCAGCAATATACCAACCATAACACGATTTTTTTATCATAATAATGAAACAAATAGTTCTGTATACTTATATCAATAAAATCTAGTTTATCAATAAATAAAATTTAAACGCTAGTAAACTATAAATCTATTAAACTCGCAGTTAGCGTTAGGTGTAGCCGAGCACAGTGCATCGGCCGCGTTGCGCAACTCGCCTATTTATACCACCCTCTGACTAACATCTCCGGAACTTTGGAAAGTTGGCATATTTCAGCTTCCTTCGCCCATAATTGTGTTTGTTGAACGTCTTTTCGTATATTTGGTCAGAATAATGTGGAAAAACTGTTTAAAACTATTTTTTATCGTTATATAAGGGAATCATAATTTAGCGCGGGCCTCAATGAAATTCTGATGATGGATTTTAAAATTTACATAGCTATTTAGCTCCAACTCTTTATTGAGATGTAAACGTGCGTAAGTACTCCAGTGGTGAAGCAAGTCAAAAGACATTTAAACAGATGCTAATGCATAATTTTCAGGCGCGTCGTGGCGCCGTGTCTAAACACTAAGTTCCCTCTGGCTACCCTGCTATATGCGAGACTCAGATCCACAAGTTGTAATGTAGCTGTTAGATCCATTACAATTAATAAACCGCTTAATACGTCCGATTGCGAGCCTGTAACTAGCTAAGAGTCCCTTCAGCTTCCAAGTCAACCAGGAAGTGCATAGTAGTCCTACGCATTGTTCAAAACAATTGTTTTCCCATTTTCATGCGCGCTCGGCCGCGGGCGTCGCTCCCGCTGATGACCGCCGGCGACCGTGCGTCGACCTCGCCCGCCGACCGCCGTCCTCCAACTGCGATGCCGCGTGTTTTCACGCCATCGCTATTCCAAATTCAATTTGCGATTATTTTTTTTTGTAAAACCCTAAATGATGGGTTTGGGAAATATTACTTGAAATTATATAAATGCTATCAAATCACCATATTTTTTTAAGTCTTATCTGTTTGCAGCTCATTTATGGGTAAGACAATTAAAAAATTATTGTCGTAATTACTATTACTCAAATTACTTTCAGCCACATATGTATGTATGATTTTCATTTGAAATTTTTTCACAAAACCAAAATCAACTTGTATTATCGTCAAGTAACATCGCAGGAAATTATATAATTACATATGAATAGACGTATTTAGTAACTATTTTTATATATTAGACACAACGGCCGCGGTGGCGTCGCCCCTGGCGGCGGTCCAATAACCTAAGATTCGGGGGTGGGAAATTACATGTCAATATTTACGCGAGAAAAGTCATTGATTGAAAGTATTTTAACGGATTTATATACTTAGTTAGCTATATTTATTTGTGGATTAAATTTAAGTTATATATTTTGGTTTAGATTGATTGATGACACTTGATGACAATCACGAATTTCAATGGAAGGAAAGAAAATAATAGTACAAATATTGTTTCTTTTTATTTATATTTTTTTAGCTGCACGCTGTAACCAGCACATTGCGGGATAGGCAGAGGAATCCTGGGAACATAGTGTCAAGACACTCCATTTCCAATGACTCTCGTTCCTCACTTTTTGCTAAATTGTGGAGATGTGTTGAGTGGCCGAACTCAACACTGCTCTTTTGGCGCTACCAGAGCGAGGAAATGACGATATTAAATATTTCAGGCCCTCGAGTGGAAATCGAGCCCACACATTTGTGCCTCTCCACTACAACTGGCACCAAGTCTTTCTATTTCCTGTTTCATTAAATCTGTTTTTGTGAGATATATATACAATATACATGATTTAATCACAAGCATATAAAAAAAATATATAAAACTAACAAACCTAAAAAGATAATTTGATTATATTACATAATAGCCTGAAACATCGCTTTAATTAGTTGTTCGCATTATATATTTATTTTAAGTTATTCAATGGTTCTTTCATGATTTCTTGTAAAACAGATATATCAAACAATGCTACAAATAAAAATAAAAAACACAATTTATAAGTATAGTAACCGGTAATAGTGACTCATGTAATTTAAATAATAAAAAACAAACAAAAAAAGAATCAGTTTTTGCAGTATATTTACTATTTATTTTATTACTTATAATTAATTTAAAGCAAATACCTTTGTCAGGGAAGAATATAAATCATAATAAAATTATTTTTTGAAATGATTTTTTTTAATCATATGAAAAAATTTTTTTAATAATCTAAAAAAAATTTAATTAATTTTTATCTATTTGTCCATTGACATATTTAAACTGGCAGTGTTTAATACACTACTTTACAATAAATATAAAAATGTCACAATTAAAATACTTTTTTTTTACTTATGATTCTTTTGTATTTTATTTTAAATGATTCATTATTGACTAATTCACCACACCTCTCTCTTTGATTTGGTTATAAAAAGCGCGGGAAAACTGACGTTTACCTTTTTTCACTAAGACCACAGATTATGCATAATTGGTCTTTTATATCTTGTTCCAATAATCAACATTATTTTACATTTACTAAATTTATTGTTTAAAAGATCTTTATTTGTAGCATGCGAGGATATTAACAATGGATATTTTACAAGCAAGTATGGTATTCAAATCGTTCTATAAAGTTTTATTACACTAATCCCCCAAAACAAATATTTTATTTTTCTAAATAATAATCAGCTTCACGCTTT
>DWAN01007044.1:0-10060 GCA_018230445.1 Heliconius hewitsoni | reverse complement strand
TTCTTTATTGTTTTACTTTTTTTGTTTTACTTTATTTTTCATAGAATAATATAAATTTTGGCCTTTTTAGCCTTTAAGTGTAGTGTATAGTGTACAACAAAGTGTTCTATACTAAGCTATGTACGAAAGATAAAATACACTCTATATTATGTTGGCTTCCTATTAAATAAATTAAAAAATAAACTACCGCTGGGCTGCCGCTATTGAAAGCAAGAGAGCTGGCCTGGCTTAATTTGGATATGGCAAAGGCATTCGGGCGGGTGTGTCACAGGGAGCTCCATGCAAAATTTTTGACATTCGGGCTTAACGAGAATTAATGCAAGTCAATCTTGGACTGCGAAACGCACAAATGACTATACTATCTGAGCCTAAAATAAAGAGCCGTCTCTCTTTAATAATTGAGTAACGCTTTATTTGTTATTTTGGCCATATAAGGAGAAAAGGTGGCGAAAATTTGGAACGGTTAGTCGTTGTTGGGAATACTGAAGAGATCACGGACCGATCACCAGGCTAAGAACAGACCAACTAAAGAAAGGGAACCTTTCTCACAAATTCTACAAGGTGAGGTGCGCAATGGATCGCAATTGATGGTAGGAATGCAATCGTGCTTGTAAGACAACCTCCAACCATGATCATAATAGATACGACCTACAAAAGAAGTAATTTATGCTATTTATACCATCAATGGGGTGAAAAGAAACATTTTTAGATTTTAAATTAGATATGAAAACAATCTTTATTTTTGATTATTATGTAAGTTCTTTTTTCACTTCACTTTTTTAAGAAATTTTAAAATATAATTGTAAAAATCATTTTATTATCATGTACAATAATAATTTCCATAGAAAGATGAAACGAATGATGAAGAACAATGTTCATCGTTCAAATCCAGATAAAAATATCTGGGTTTGAACGATGATTACTTGACATTTATCTAATGCCTTCGTGAATAGAGCCTCTTAGAATAACGGATATCGATTATTTTTTTACAAGTATACAAAATAAATTATCTTTTAATTAATTGACTATTAATTGAGTCATTTATTCTGATTTATATAAGCAAAAGACTCACTTTTTCGGCGTTCTCGGCTTATGAGCAACAGCCGTCTTCAAATGTCTATTATACAAGAAGTGATTCTCAAACTGCATGTCGCATTCCACACAGTATGTCAATTCACTGGTCTGCCCTTTGAATTCTTCGTGAAACGTCCAACAGTGGGCCAGAAGACTACTTTTTTTTTTATATACACGATCGCATAAATCGCATTTGTTGGGTAAATGCTTCTCCCTGGAAAAATATAATTAAGTACTAAAAATATTTATAGAAATATTTATAGTATAGTAGGTTAGCCAGAGACAAGATACCCATTTCAAGATTCCCATTCTTTGTGCCTATCGCACTAAACATAAAGCATATACAAGTGACACTCAATATAAAGCGGAGGAAATGTACGGCGAAAATTGAGATATTCACACGAAATATCTCAAGATTGATACATTTGATCGAGTCATACATTTGATCTGCCCAACGTATAACATATATATAAAAGATAAGCGACCTAAATGCGGCTTCACCCGCTTCAATGATTGTTACATTACAGCTAAATTATACAAAATGTTTATGTGTATACAGTACTGTAAAACATTCACCCTCACAAACTTTCACATCATACGAAAAGAGAATCATCATAGGAAGAGTTTGTTTGTTTAAACGTTAAGATTTCTGGAATTACTGTTCGGATTTACTATTTTTTGCTTTGTATGAAAGCTACATTCCTCAGGAGTGCTATAGGCTAAATAGCGTTACGGTGTAACAATTAACCGCGTGCGCTGCAGAAATCTATATATATATGTAAAAGAAAATCGTGCTAGTTACACTATTTATAACTCAAGAACAGCTTACCGATTTGGCTGAAAGCTGATGGGGAGGTAGCATAGAACCATGAAACGGACATAGGATACTTTTTATCCTGTTCAACCGTGAGCTAAGTAAATAAGTATGGTTAAAAATTTTACAATTATAAAAGTGGCAGCTAAATGCGACAATTATAAATTTTGTCGGAGTAATTTTTGTGTATCATCAATCATCAGGATTTGTATTCTCTTTTAGTCACCATTAACAATGCGGCGATCAAGACGATCGGATCTCTCTCGACAAAGCCTTAATGCAAGCAGGATCCGAAACATTGCGAATGAAGAACAAGAAATTGTCCGTGAAGAGCGCCGCGTTGGTATGGCGAGACTTCGTGCTCCTCGATCACAAAAGCAAAGCGACGCAGCGTGAAACGGCTCAATTGGCAGTGCGATATCGTCGAGCGAACAACAGAGATCAACAAGTAGATAATTTTCGACTAACACGAAGACATTTTTTAAGTGCTGATTTAAATCAAGCAGCGTTTCGATATTGCAGCGCTGATTACTGCTTGCATCTTAGCGTTTGCATTGGGCCAATGGACCTTGTTTGCGCATATTGTGGCGCATTGAAGTTTTCCGGAGAGACTGGTGGATTGTGCTGCCTTTGTAGAAATGTAAAATTCCCATGATTGATTCCGTCACCTGAACCATTGCGTTCATTGCTTTGTGGCGAAACATCCGAATCACGGCCTTTTCTTGCAAACAAACTCGAAAATACAATGGTTATTTATCGGACATTAATGTCGGATTAAATAAAAAAAAACCTTTAATTTCTTTTTATTGATTTTTGTACTGACACACAATACAGTAAAAGAATTCTTAAGTTGATAAAAAGTGTTATAAATCAATAATACTAAGTTTGCTTTTTATTTTGTAGATACAAATACAGATTTACTATCGAATTGGATTGCAACCTCTCGAAGATGCACAGGGCATGCACATATTTTTTTACAAATATATTTAATGGTCAACATGGAGGAACATCTTGATCGGCGTCAAAAGATCAATGCAGCAATGAAAAGAGCAATTCTTCAGCAACTACTTTATGAATATCATGCGTTGATCAGGGTGTTCAAAAGTGCTTTGGAGAATTCGTGATCAGAGCAGATAAACGACCATTTGGAGTACACGAACGCACATTTAACGCTCCACCAATAGATGAAGTTGCCATCCAGATTATTGGTGAAACGTGATATTGTGCTTACACGTCGCGATACTAGGCAACTGCAACATATGATGCAATATGATTTATGTGACATGTTGCAGTACTCGCTGATGTTTTAGTAAGGAGAATTAATTTGAATAGTGGGTATTAATATCATAGTTCAACTTGACATAAAATTTACATTTTTTGTTTGGTTTTGGTTGACAATAAAAGTCCAATTACACTGCTTATTGCCAGGAAAAGATAAGGGGTTGTTTGTAGAGATAAAATTGGACAAACTACAGGCAACCGATGTAAAATCATTTATGTTCCCCCATTTACAATACACCAAAAATTTACATACAATATACTTTTAAAATTTGAGGTGGAGAAATTAGAAAGAAAGTTAGCTCGATGTATTATTACGTATATAGTCACCGGAAACAATGGTTATACACTATATCCGCGTCGATCGCCCGATGATAACGGTAACGAGCTATCACAACAACAGTGAAATGAATGGATTTCGTTGTCGACAACAGTTGGATTGTCCATCATTCGCCTCATATTTCCAAAACGCTCAAGACATTGCAACGTTGAGTGTTACAATTCTTCAGTAAAGTCCATAAAATATATTTGTAAATATGTCACGAAAGCGATATGGCGGTTTTTTGCATTCAATGCTCCACTACCAACGACGACATTGCGCGCTATCAAGTTGGTGATTACGTGAACTGTAATGAAGCGATTGGGCGTATATAGTCGCATTTTCAATTCACGACGTCATCCTACTGTTGTGCATTGGGCGGTGCATCTGGAGAATAGTCAAATTAAATGTTGTTCAACGTACTGAAACACCTCCAGCGACAACATTAACAAGTTTCTTTGCGATCTGCCAAAGCGATCCATTTGTACAAACTTTGCTTTACTCCGAGATGCCACTTTATTATACTTGGAATGATTCATGGAAGAATTTTCAACGACAGAATCAAGGCGATGCAGTTCCTGATTATCCGGATGTGCGTTCATCTGATGCTCTTGATCGTATAATGAATAAACAATATAATAAAAAAATGCTTCTATTTGCGGTTGTTGCTGCTCTTCCCAACGTGTCGTGCCGCATGTGAAGAACTTAATGTACTAGAAAACGATATCCGTATCCGACTTCTCCAAGTCAGATACGCACACTATTTACTATTATCATTTCGACATGCTCTCCATCCAACCTATCTAACCTGTGGCACAAGATATTTTACATCAAATTAGTATCAGTTCCAGAAATTCCGATCTTGAGATGAATGAGGAGATTACATAATCAAGCTTTATCCTTGATCGTAGACATGTGTTACTTCATATGCAGAAATTCATTAGTTCTCATGCTAGTAGTTTTATCTACTGTTCGTGCGAGATCCAACATTGCGGTTGCAGTTGATTCTTCTGCAATAGCCACATATTTAGAGGGCTTATTTATTAAAATTGCCGTTCAATCTACAAACTATTGAAGAACCAACATATAATATTCCAAAGAATTCTACAATAGCTAAAGGTCGACAATTATCATCTGGGACGAATGCACAATGGCGCATAAACCTGCAATGAAAGCACTTATCCGAACATTGAAAGACTTAGTCTCGAGATGTGTCAGTAATAACAATCTGATTTACGCGTGGATATTCAAAGGAACATTCAAAGGTGTAGAAGTTCTCATTCTGAGAATTCTGATCATCCTAACTGGTGCCGTTTGTGCTTAAAAGATTTCAATTTTCGATCTGTCTTGCATTCGTCATGGCCATTAACCAAATCACAAGGCCACTACTTGAAAGTTTGTGGTCTGAATCTTTAAAATAAACGTTTTTCCCACGGTCAATCATATGTGGCATCTTCACGGGTCGGAAAGTTCTCTGCATTGTTTGTTCTTGCGCCTGATAATAAAACAAAGAATGTCGTGTATCACCAAATGCTTAACTGAAGAAAGCCTAAAGCCTAGTCTAAAAAAGCATATTAAAGAGTTGGTAAAACTATTTTGGTTGGTAAATTTTTAAGAAATTAACTTGATAAAATCCAAAAAATCCTTATTTATTGTCTGTAAAGCAGAACAAAGTTCACCGGGTCGGCTAGTAGTTAAATATATGCAAGTACATTGTTCTACAAAAACATTCAATTTCATTATTTCTAAAAAAAAAGTCCGCTATTCTATCCTTTGTCCTATGTATCTCTTCTAAATAAGTCACAATTACGCATTTCGTGACAAAAAATAATTGGACATTGTTGACTGCAGGTGATATATGAACGTTTTTCATTGGGCATATTGAAATTTACTTTTAATTTTATGATTTATTAAGCTTTGGCTTGTATAGTGTGTAATTTGGATGTATACTCTACGAGAAAATGTAGTATAAAAATTATTGTACGCTGTGTTTACGGGAGATGGATATACGTATTTCATAAGAATGGATATAAGTATTTCATAAGATGGATATAAGTATTTCATAAGGATGGATATAAGTATTTCATAAGGATGGATATAAGTATTTCATAAGGATGGACATAAGTATTTCATGAGGATGGATATAAGTATTTCATAAGGATGGATATAAGTATTTCATAAGGATCTCTCATATTTTACAGATTAAATCCCAGCCCAATTGACGGCCTAGGTTCGAGTCCAGCATCCTTTAAACCAGCCACATACCGCTTGCACTTTCTCCGCCGGTGGCGCTGTAAAGGTCAGCAAGGCAAACAACGTTAACGAAAAAAAAAGGCGAATGTGCTCAGTTGTTTGGGCAGAGGAAGACCGTGAAGATTGTCATTATTGTATTATTTTGGTAACAAACCAAATAAGTAAAACCATATAATACATTGGTTAAAAAAGTTAGGTTTTATCATTCATTGTCTTCTGAATTGGTGTGAATTATGAAAACAAGTTTTTCATGATTGAATAATAAATTATTTTATCCGTTGGTATGCAGCATAATAAACGTATTATAGGTGATGAGCGGGCGAAGCCGCGAGCGGGCCGCTAGTATATAATATTTGTAGAATATAAAGAGAAACTTACCTCATATGTTTCTCTAATTTCTCCTTTCTAATAAATCGACTCTTACAATGATCACACACAAACTCTGTATGATACTTTTTATAATGCAGATAGTAAGTCCCCCGGTGTCGGCATACATAACCACATTCGCATTTAATATTGTATTTATGATAACTTTTCAAATGTCTAGACATTTCGCTGTTATAAATTGACATTCTATCGCAGTATATACATTTAATAACATCTACAGTGTGTTCGTTCCAGTGTTCTTTTAACAAATGTCGATTTGATAGGTATATTTCACAATGCGAACATTTTACGCCGTTTGACTGAACGGAAGTGGAAAAAACAAATATACTTCAATATTTAACAAAATAATAGCTCTCGCTTCAAAACTCTGTATTTTGCATATAACAGGGTGGGCAGAGTGAGCCTTAGTGTTAGGACTCTCTGTTTCCCACGCTTCACCGAATTTTCGAAGCAATGAATGTTGAATGGATTAATTCAACGCCCCACTTTTGTCTTGTTACCAGAGCGAGTAAATGAAAATATTAAATAATTAATTCCTATCTAGTGGGAATCGAACCACAACAATCGCGTCACGCTTTTGTCACTGTACGACAACAATTATTATTTAGATTGTCCACCAATCATCATAATCATGTCTGAATTATCCTACACAAAGAAATAGTATTTGACTGTGTGATGGTTGTGAGTTCAGTTCCTACTCAAGGAGACATTTATATATAATTGATTTAAATTTTATTGACACCATTGTGGCACATTGGCACAAGCATGCGGCTGTAAACGCGACGGTTGTGCGTAAATGCGTTGTGGTATTATCAAAGCACAAACAGCAGCAGCATCTGGTAAGGCAAAACGTGGTGGACACGCAATATCAAAAAATTTTAAAAACACAATTTAAAAAATGAGTTCTATAAAAATGTATTGTTACTGACAATGACATGTGTCAAAACTAGTTAGCACACAAGGATCGGTGTGTTTTAATAGTAGGTTCTTATATCCTGCTACATATGCAGAATACAGGGTGAGGCAAAAAAAATATTTACCACTCTAATAAGAAAACACATTAGGGGGCATGATGAGAGAAAAAACATTTAACTCACATTTGTCTCATCTTGTTTCAAATCAGAATTCATTGTATTTATAATTATTTTCATTGCTGTAAGCATTCTTGCTAGTATACTATCCTTAGTTTTCTTTTTTCCTTTATTTATTATATCTTTAATATGTTCAATTTTCAATTGAACACTCTCTATATGACTGTCTATACCCCTATCATAATTAGCTTGGGAACATTTCATAGTTTTTATACATAGCCTCTTAGGATTATTCTTTTTCTTTTTTTTAACCTCTTTTTTATCAAAAATATCGACACAATCATCAGAATCATTGTTTTCAGAAATATCATCAACGCAATCGTTGGAATCATTATGTTTAGGAATATCACCACCAAAATCACTAATAATTTCTTCCTTTATACTAATTTCATAAGTTTTTTCATCTTTTATTTCGAATTCAAGTTTGTCTATATTTATATCTAATTCTTTTTTAGTATCTTTAATTTGTTCTTCATCATAAATGAGACTTGTATCATAATTATTTTTGTTGAAAGTGGTTAATAGAGATAAACTTTCTATAGAGAATGGACCTACCTGAAAAAATACCAAAGTTAATTTAATATATATTTTTACATCTACATACATCTTTTCCTTTATAACAAGGCAATTTGCAAGACAATTTGTGTTGGTTGAATGGCAGAACTCAATGCAGTGCTTTGTCTTCTTACTAAACAACCAATGTCTTGAACATTGGGCAGTGCGTGGGGAATAAATTGTCTTTACATTAGGTTCCCTCTAGTTATTCTGCTATATGTCAGATATAGCATAAAGCTAAATAACAAGAAGTTAAAAAAATATAAAGTAAACTATAAACTCAAAGAATGGAATCCCTCGCCAAAGCGCTGAATTAAGTTCTGGCACACAAAACATGACGCCTCCAGAATTGAAAAGAAACTGGAGAATGGCCTTAGAACCTTAACACTAGAATGCTAGGTTCCTACTGCCTACCCCGCTATATGTGGGATACAGTACTCACACTAAGAAAAAAAATTAAGTATACACATACCCATTTTCTTAGAAACACTATTTGGGATCTTCTAAATCTGTTTTGATATATTAAAATTTTTCTTAATACAGAAGTACACTCCCAACATAGTAATAAATTAAAATATATTGAATCCTAAAACAAATAATATAAAATGTCTGGTAGATATGTTATGAAGATGAAATATTTTACATTATCATTAAAAAAACAATAATTTCTAAGGCTCTGTAGCATAGGTGGCCCTACCCAAGGAATAGGTTCGATTCCCATTTATTTAATTGAAAATATATTTAATATTTTCATTGCCTCGAGAATTCGACGCAGAGTGGTAAAGGAAAGTGTCTGAATGGGGAATGAAGTGTCTTAAACATTAGGTTCTCAAGTTCCGTCTGCCTACTTTCCTATGTGCTTGCCTCTAGTTTACATTTATTTATAGATATATATTACAAAATTACCTCTGGTACAACATTTTCTTTTCCCAATATATACAAAAATATAAACGCGCAATCTTTTGATAGTGGCTTTAGATTTCTATCTGCGCTTAAACAACCCCGACAAATATTATCCAATTCTAATTTCACTGTATTAGTTTCCATGTTATTTTATTATAATATTTAAATTTACGTCTTTTAAAATAAATTAGTTTAAAATATGTAAAAATTTTAACTAGAATTGAGGTAATATGGCGATCTATCAATATTGATATTAATAATTGACATAAGTTACAGTGACATTGACAGCGTCAATGACAGTTTCGAAATTGAAAAAATAAGCTATGCCACAAAAACGTACCAATCAAGCCATTAAAGAAAAGAAAAAATAATTCTTTATTCTTCGACAGCTTTATATAATTACAATATAATTTAACAAAATGTTTTTAAAAAATATATATCAAGTTACATTTTAAATTAAATTTTAACAATGCTCATGATTTTTAACTGACTTTCATGAGGTGGATGGAGAATTATCAATTTGACCGTTTAATATACCGTCAATAGTTCTGCACTCCTATTCATACACTAAAATTATTTTTGAATTTTAATAAGTTTAAACAACATAATCGCAGTAATGGCACGTGCTATCAACTCAGAAGTTCGGAGGGAAGGGGAATCTACTGACTTGTAGTGCCAGACGTAACAAGTTGCGGGTGTTCTGCGACTTCGTACCAGGCAGCTATTGTGGTTGTCCATGTCCGAGAGTTGCGTAGGCGACTAATTGGGACAATCCATTCGCCATAGCAAGGTCGAATACAGCCCTCCCCGAGTGATATACTCAGCCAACTCAGCGGAGATTAAAAGACTTTTGCTTTAATTCAACGTTCTAATTAATATATACCATGAAACACGTGTTCAACAAAATATTTTAGTCTAAATTTCAAATTTTATAAAAATCGGTGCTGTTCTAAAAAAAAATCAACCCCTATTTCATTCCTTTAGGGTTAACATTTTTCAAAATCCCTTCTCAGTGAATGTCCAGATTATAAAATAAACATCTGTCCAAATTTCACGTCTCTGCCATCAGTGGTTACGGCTGCGTGTGCGTCTTACCTCAGTCAGTCAGAACATGTTCTCTTATGTATATACAATAAACATAAGATACATAAAAAGGGTGCCGTACACAGTAGTTCAAACCGGTTCACTTTGATGAGATATGTGAAAAAACGACAAAACAAGAGACTAAACGAGGTAAAAGCTATATTTTCACGCGTACACGAAGAAATATCAAGTTTATATAAGCGAATGTACTCTCATGTTTTAGGGCACTGATTCTCCTTTTTTTTCATTCAACCTTTTTTTTTGTTGCGGCACATATTTAACGATTTCAAAATTTGGCGGCAC
>DWAN01007043.1:0-10061 GCA_018230445.1 Heliconius hewitsoni | reverse complement strand
AAGTTAAGTTAAGTTAAGTTTGTTTCAATTATATATTGTTGGTGCATGACCTAACTGTAAGAATATTTACAGTAGATAGCAAAATAATAATGCACACATTAATAATGCAATACTTTAAAAAAAACATGAGATTGTTGTCTTTTATCCACCCAGCTTAATTACAAGCTAATTTATCATTGCACCACAGGAAAGGATAGAGGGATACTTAAGTAATCATTTCCACAAAATAAATTATAACAAACAAAGTATCAAAACACTTCATTCTCCCCTTTATCTTACAGATGCAATAAATGATATAATTATTTTTAATCTGAGGAAAGAATCCCCTTAATTACCAGAAGTTGTCTCACTGTGCCACAATACATAACAAAGTTTAATAAACTTACTGCAATTTAATACTGCTTTTTGCTTGACTAACTGCACTAGCCATAGGTGTAATAGTACTCATAGAAACGTGAGGATTTGACAACTGACTTTGAGGAGTAAATGACCTATTAGTAGGAGTATGTGTCACTTCACCAGGTAAATGAGGTTGCATTACATGTTGTGGAGTTGATGGCACACTTTCTGAAGTTCTTTGCAATGGTATACCAGATGGATTGCTTAATTTTTTATTCACTATATTGCCATATGTATTAGGTGGAGACATTAGATCATTTTCAACTTGTGTCCGTTTACCTTCCATAGCCTGAAATATTTTTTAAATGTTTTAGCCATTTTAAAAAATAATGATAATAAATAAAAACTTAATAAACAATAAGTAATTTAAATACCGCATCTTTTTCATGATTTTCTTTACTGTTCATTAACATCATTTTAGTTTAAAACGTTTTATATGAGAGGAAGACTAAGTAATGTTATTTATTGAAACAAATTTATATTCGTGTTATTATTATTGACTAACACGTATGGAAAATAAAAAAGTAGTATAAGTTACAATACAAATTAAGCACTTAGAAATAAATGAAACATAAAAATAATAAAGTTGAATGTTTTATTAAATTAAATACTATTAAGTTATAGAATAAAGCTAAGCGCATTGACAATTAGGTATGAAATTGACATTGGAAAGACTAGTGTAGTGAGTGACAGTAGACACTTGAAGTTGAACCCAAAATTCAACAATCCACATGCGAAAAAGTAATGTTGAATGGCACGTTCGAAAACTGAACTAAAAAATAATCAATATGTCAATTATCAATTATTAATAATACTCAATTAATAGTGAATTATCTGCTTAATTTCTCATTAATTTTTCCTGAAACCAGAAATTTAAAAAGTATCGTTAAATGGGGTGGATACAAACGCTTTTAGATTTTAAAGTCCACTTTAACAACCTCCAATATGAAACAATATAGGTCAATTTTTTTTACACAAGACGTGGGGACAATAGATTTGCCATATAGGGTTGATAGAGAATTGAAGTTGCTACTGGATTACATTTGTATAATAAAACTAAATCACTTGAGTATCAACATATTATATTATAAATTGCACTTTTTTTTAAATTGTTACAAACAAAACATAATAATTGTAATAGTAATATTTTTAAAAGTAATAGTTTGAATAAGCTCTGCCTTATTTTTTTTTAATTTGACATCAATATTTGGACTTTGTGACTCTTAAGGAAACCTCTAATTATAAAATCTTATTTATAATCTTATCTTATTTTACTAAGAATCGCAAGTCTATGTCTAGTCAAGATTCTAATGCCAGATTCTAGTGAGCACATATATTTATATATTTTGTATATGTAAAATTTTACATATACGAAGTATTAAGTTACATGCACAGAACACATATACCCTTTGGGTATATGTGTATATACCCTTTGGGTATATGTGTTCTGTGGTTACATGTGAGAAGTGCTGTGTGTAAATTATACCTTTGATATTCACAGATCATAATAACATTTGCCAATCCACCAAACTGTTTCCTAATAAACCTAAGAATAATGAAAACTGTATTTTATAACTTAGTTCAGTATTTGTAATATAGAAATTAACAACTTTCCTTGTACAAAAATTTTAGTAGTTTATACAAGCAGCAAACATTTTATTCTCTTAACGTCAACATGTCACTTCAATGTCAATATATAAGCCAATGTAAAGAAAATTTAGATCTTTGAATAAATATGTATAATAATAAAAAGGTAATTTATTTACAAAAATCATTAGATCTAAAAACTTTCCCAGTATTTATTTTCTTAGTATACGTGCCTTGTTTCCCTGTTTTTATGTCCATTCACCTCGCTACTTCTATTCACCTCAGTTTAATAAACTTTGATTCGTTCACTTTTAAAACAATTAAGTTCCGTTTTTTGCTTGTGTGTCCTGGTGTCCCCAAAGTGCTAATTATACTTAAAAAACCCAAAACAGTGTCAGATGTCGAGAAGAATTAAAGCTGCTATATAAAAAAATGAAAGCACCCCACAAAAATTAACTCCACCTTAAAGAAACGAAGGCACCTTTAAAAAAATTAAAGCCATCCTTCAATGTCTCGTTTTGAGCCGATTGAAGAATGGTTATGTTAGTAATAGGTATATCAATATTGAGCTAATTAAGAGAACCCGAACGTAAAAATGAACACGCTCTTTAAACTAAACATGTATCGTTTATTCTCCTTCACTAAAATGAGCTGTTATGTACACCCCTCCACAGTAATACAAGTAATACAACACAATATAAGGCAAAACTTGTCAATGTCAAGCATTGTGTTCTGTGATGTCAAGCTGTCATTTGTCATTATGTTATACTGGCTAATTTTAATTTATAATTATATACTACTCCTAATCAATTAATGAGCATCTAAGAAAAATCATTTGAAATAGAAGAAAACATATAAACAACACAAATACTTCTAAAGTTGTTAACTACAACCAGAATAATATTATTATTATTATATATGTATTGATTTGTATTTTCATTAATAACGTATAAGATTGTATTTATACAAAAATAAGCCTTAATTACAATATTGTGTTAAAATGCAACGAGAAGAGAAACAATTAGAAGCAACACTACATGCAATATTGAACAGAGTAAATGATCTAAAAAGTGCTATTCAGGCGTTAATATCTAAACTAGAAAATGAATACGAAACAATCAACTGGCCCACATTTCTTGATAATTATGCGATATTATCTGGTCATGTAAGTATTCTTACTCATTTCAGCTAAGTTTCTGCGGTTTGCTATAATAGTACTATAATACTTTATCTATGTATATAATAATAGAGGGCAGTTGTGGCGCATGACCCCAAAATGTGACTGTAAAATCGACTAGTTGTGGGTTCGATCCCCACTTAAGGAAATTATTTTTTAATTTCTTCTCTCTGGTATCAAGGCAAAGTGCAGAATTGAGTGTAGCCACTCGACAGGCCTACAAATTCCTACAACAATTCCTACATAATTTGCCCGTCTACAAAATGGGGGACAAAGTGTCACCAGGTTTCCCCTTCCTGATTTAATTTAAATTTTATGTATATAATACTTTCTTTGAATACCTAGTTGACAGGTTTAAGTAAGATACTTCAAACTGAATTAGCTCCATCATTACGGTCAGTAGTGGTTCTACCCTTACAACTTGGTTGTGAGCGTGATGAAGAGTTAGCAAGGTTGACTGAAGGAAGGGTGCCTGCTTGCACCCATGATCTGGTTCCAGATTTGCTACGTACCAAACCTGAACCACAGGCAGAACAAAGGCTCCAGCAACTAAACCACAAAGCCAATACATTAAGTTATGATACTGCACAGGTGGGGTGATATAATACAACATTATTACTTTCTATTAAAAAACATATTAAATCTTGTATTATTAAATTATAAAAAAAGATTATTTGTTAGTTATGTGCATTTAATGTTTTGCTACCAAGGCTAATTTACAGCATAGAGTTAATCTCTATACACGTTACTGTTTGTGTTCTATGCTTGAGTCTTTTTTTTTTCAAGCTATGTGGAATATCATTAAATTTATGCTGCGGTATTCACATCTGAAACAGCAACTAATTTTGATGAAAAACTCAGAATTCTAATTTGTTATGGTAAAACATACTTTTTAGTGACAATATTGATATCAGTATGATGATGATAATGTGAAGTTTCAATCATTTTTGCTGTAAAAATGTTATAAACTTAAACTATAAAGTAAACTTCAATCTTATTAAACAAAATGTTGATGATGATGTAGCTTTTACCTGTGTATATTGTGTATATACAAATATTTAACACATCACTCATGGCACTAAGACTAGATTGCTGTTTAGTTTTATTAATCCAATCATTACTTACAGAAACAAGTTGCGCAATTCACAAAAGTTGTTAGTCATGTATGGGAAATTATATCCAAGGGACGTGAAGATTGGGAAGGGGAATCAATGAGATCTGCTGGTAAATATGATTACAGATCTATTTTTGAGAGAAACAAGCAAGAATGTAGCTTAATATAAAATTTTATTTAATAAAAATGTATTGGAATTATAGGATATATAGGGTAAGATGAGGCAGTTGTGGCCAGAGGCACAAAGTGTGACTGTAATACTGACTGGTTGTGGGTTCGATCCCCACTCAAGGAGATGAAATATTTACTTAAATTTATATTTCCACTTCTTCACTCTGGTCTCGAAGCAAAGCGCGGTATTAAGTTCTGCCACACAACACGCAATGCCTCCAGAATTCGGCAGAAAGTGGGGACATAGTGTCTTAAAACTAAGTTTCCTCTACCTACTCTGTTGTGTGCAAGATACACCATAAAACTGATTTGATTTTTTAATAATGAGTATTTTATTTTTTAAATATTAGTATTACTTTTTTACATTAGCTTCACACACTTTCACATATTATTAACCCTCCCGGGACCATAAGCACAAGAGAGATCATGCAAACATTTTAACTATTTGAAATAATTATTTGTATGTCTATAAATACTTTTTGGAATAATATTACTAAAAGTAGTTAAAGCTTTTGAATTTGTGGGAGTCTATATCATCGTAAATAAGGCAAATTGTGCTTACAACAATTACACTTTACTTTTATATAATTTATTCATAAGTAAAGGTTTTTTAAAAATTATTCCCATTTATTATTAGTAAACTTATATTTGTTTATTAATGAAATAATATGCTTTAATAGTTATTAAATAATATTTTACCTAATAATTTTAGGCATGCAGCCAACCCATAGCATTGCTGATACGCATGCACTAGTGACAGCAGTTGGTACAGGCAATGGGTTGAGACCTGGTATGACGTCAATGGTGCCACAAGGGGGGCCTGGAATGGGCCCAGCTAGAGGCCCAACTCCTCAAATTGGTCAAGCAGCTCCAACTATGCCCAAAGCCCCGTCAGCAATCAAGACTAATATTAAGGCAGCTAACCAAATACACCCTTACCAACGGTAGAAATTCATCCAAATAAAACATGAAATTTATTATATAGTGTTTTTATTTCAATTAGTTAAAGGTTTCATTAACATTTTTCAAATTCTAACCTAGCAAGAACATAAAGTTTAGATTTTATAAGTAAAGCAATGCAAGATTAAATACTTTTACAATAAAGCAACTTTAAATAGTTATTACCATGTTTATATCATAACAGAACAATTAAAATAAAAAGAACATTACTTAGGCATTGCATTGGATAAAATAAAATTAACGAAAATAATTATTTTCGTTACACAAATTCTGACAATAATAATTAATACTTGTGAAACTTGATTTTGTGAAGTTGCTGATGATGTAGACAGTTTCATCAGTCATACACGGTGGTTTAGTTGATGGTGTTTACCTAAAAAACATAATGATTATCAACATATATAACAAATTCATAAAATAAAATATACAATTCGTCCCTGAAGTTAGGCTTTCTGAACTTATGTGCAATGTACACTTGCAAAGAAAATAACCAAAAGTAACTTATATTCTAAAATGAAATTTGTGCAACCGTTTACAGGTAAGGTTAAGAAGAGAGCACTGAGACGGAGCAACATACTATGTCATCAATCTTCAGTATAGCGCGCACGGTCTCCGTGGCGAGTCCTAGGGCGGAGGCCGTCACGTGCAGGGGCTGCAGCACGTGCTCGTGGCGCATGTCGGTGACGCGGCCGCGGCGCACGTTGACGCCGGCGCCCGCGCCCGCCGCGCCGCTCGCGTGTGCCGCGCGCAGCTCCGTTACCGTCTCGATGGGGTTCAGACCTAGGCACATTTGTACAATATATGTAATGAGATTGCTATTTATCATAGAATTACAGAGTAGTTAGTAGTTTAAAAATGTATGAAAATTATTAAAAATAACACACAAAGTTATTACAGTACATTAAGGGAGGTTCGTGGGGTTATGTGTATTGATGCACTAGAGTTAAGCATGATTGGAGATGCTATAGGGGCGCCCCGGCACGCAGTAGACAGTTAGCGCCGGTACTGTAATAGTCGCGATTTTATTGCAAACGCAATGCTTGTAGGTACTTTCTACATTCAAAAGAATGAGTTATATGCAAAACAAAACTAACCAGCATTCTCAGCAAGCGTAGACGGTATAACCTCTAGGGCGTCAGCGTACGCTCGCAGGCAGTAGTGGTCAGCGCCGGGCGCGGCGATGGCGGCGCGCGCGAGCGCGGCGGCGGCGGCTGCTTCGGGGGAGCCCCCGCCGGCTATGAGCGCGGGGCGGCGCGCCACACAGCGCACCGCGCAGAGCGCGTCGTGGAGCGAGCGCGCCGCTTCCGCTACTACGGCGCCGCTGGTGCCTCGGACTAGCACCGACACCGTGTGCCCGCCACCTGAACAACCTGTCATCTGTTGAACAAATTACTATTATTGCGTATGTCGGTTATCTATTTATTTTATTTCATATCAACAATTAAAAAAATATTGTAAATACATTTTTAATTGTTGTTTTTATATATCATAGTGTTTGGTCCGTTCTCTCTGACTACCCTGCTAGGGTAGCTAAGTTATATAATTTAAAAAATACTTTCTAGTAACTAGTAAAATAATATAAAAATGAGCTAAAATCATTTTTTTCAGAGGAGATTATATTAAAAAATATATTATTAACCTTAATGTATCTTCCAGACGGCTCATTCACTTCCTCCACGAGATCGACATTGACCAAGTTCTCAGCAGTAAAATGATCCAAGGAAGCAATTGGTCGACATCCCAAAGTCTTACATACAAACTCAATGTCTTCACGCTCAATATCCTTGATTACCATTGTCTTTATCTTATCCAAGAAGTGAATAGCTAAATCGCTGAGTGCATCTCTAAAATAGAAGAAACATAGCTATAAATTAACACTTTTATTACTTATCTTAAGCATTTATTTAATGAGCACTGGAATTAAATAATATACACTTCATATGAAAGTACAATGTAAAAATCATTTTCCCTTTATAAAAATAACTAAGTTGCTTCATACATTTTTCTCCCATAGCAGAAATTATGGACACTCTTTTGTCGTCTTTCCACTCAATTTTAGATTCAAGTTAAACGAGTTAAGTTGCGGAACTCAATGGCTTACTTTTTCTACCAAAGGGGGAAATTAAACTAATTTGAATATAATCATTGCCCCTGAATGGGAATCGAATCGTAAACATCTCGTTTACAGTTGTATGGTGGCCTGTCCTCAACTAATATAAACTAAATTAAATCAGCTAATACTATTATTAACACTCCATTCCCCACTTTTTGCCGCATTCGAGAGGCATTGTGTGTTAAATGACGGAATTCAACGCCGCGCTTTGCCTATGCACTAGAACGAAGAAATGGAAGTATTGTTGTATGTAAAAAAGTGGGGTTCGGACCTATAATTAATCGCGTTTACAGTCAGATCTTGTGCCTCTGTGTCATATAAATAATGCAAATAATGCATGTTTTGATAATTATTGTTTTAATAAAAACAAAGGTACATCTATTCTATGTAAAAAGTTTATTTTAATAAATGTTGCAACTAACCTCAAAATTGACTTCTGTACTAATAATACATTGCAGCCAGCTTTTTTAATTTGTTTGACAATATTCAATATATACTGACGCTCTTCTTTTAAGACACGATCCATTGCAGCATAATCAGATACAATCACATTGTGATCCATCTACAATATAAAATATTTTGTTTTTTTTTTAAACAAAAATTTTAGTGAAAATAATATAAAATATTTTGCTTTTGTATATTGTTATAAAGTGAATTGAAACCTTTATAGCCAGCTTCGCAAAAGTGATAAAAAAAAATGGTTTGATTCAAAGTAAACATGCCATCAAATAAAGTATAAAATAAATTTGGTAACTAAATTAAATAAATAAACTAAGTACAAGTAACACACATTTAGGTTTACCTAATTAAATACTTTTTACTGTCACCTATATTTACTTTATTTAAGAAAATATTTAATATTTTAAAAAAGTAATACTATATAATCTTAAACTTACATCAGTTTTTGGTGGTGATATACAAAATTGTATGAGGCCAACTTTGGCTTTCTCTACTCTATGGGGTCCATTAACATTTGATGCACGGTGTGGGATGACCAGTCCATTGACAAGTTCTGTGTCTTCTACAGTACCTCCAATACGCTCAATTACTTTCACATCTCTCAAGTCTACACGAGCACCTACTCCACCCACTATTGGTTCCATCACTGCAACAATTATAGAAATTATAGTTAATTGTATATTTTGTTTCAGCTTCAAATACTTCTATATAGGCAGTGTAATTTTGCACAACATTTTGTCTACCACAGTGGTGGTTAATGAAAATGATTAATTTCCTCCAAGTGAGGATTAAACTAATAACCATTACATTTGAGTCCTAATGTAATATTATAAAACAAAAACTAAGACAGTTTTAAAAAAATTACAGTTTATAACTTGTGAAGCACTAGAAAAACCAAAAAAAGAAATAACAGATGAAAACATACAAAACAGATGTGGATAAAACAGCCAACAACTGAAGTAGTTGTTAATAAAAAATAATATATCTTGTAAAGTAATTAATAAAAATAAATACCTGCACGGATAGCTTGCACTGCAATTGGCGCTAAGATAGTAGAATGCTGAGATACCACTTTGGAGTTTAAAGATGTAGCAGCTGCTTTTAAAAGTGCATCCTCATTTGTTAAATCTACAGGTGTAGACATGCCTTCAACAACCTATAATAAAAATGTAGTATTTAAAAAGTTCATATAATTAATTTAAAGGGAGGGAGCAACTCCGCTCCTATAATATACATGTGGATTTCACATTTTCAATAACATCTTCAAATGATTTCATGTGGGTGCCATATTGTTTATAAAAATATACTGCAGTATCAAAAGTTTTTACATCACACACTGCAATGTTTCATTCAGGTACAGTCAGTAGTAATTTTATATTGGCTTTTTCTAATTTCTTCAGGCAGTGATGTGTTACATACATGTGGTGCTTACTCACATATTAAATGTTAAGTTGTAATGTAACATTAGTAGTAATTTATTAAAAAGCAAATATCAATAGTAAACAGTGTATTATGCATGATCTAATATTATTATATTAAGCAGATTTTACTATAGGTTATAATCAATAGCAAATAGTTTAAACTTTGATTCTAAATGTACCTGCAGTGCCATTTGAAGAGCTTTTTGGAAACCATCAGAAATAACAGTGGGATGGATACCCTTTTGCAGTAGTTTTTCAGCTGCATCAAGTAAAGCCCCAGCGATAACAACAACTGATGTTGTGCCATCACCAGCTTCAATATCCTGAGCCTTAGACAACTCCACTAACTAGCAAAATAAAATATCAGAAATTATTTAAAGAATAGAGATTTTGGAATAATTTAAAATAATGGAAATTATAATTAGCTATCAAGGTATAATTTTATAAAATACTGTTTACCATTTTAGCAGCTGGGTGCACTACACTCATTTGTTTTAGAATAGTAGCTCCATCATTTGTAATCGTCACCTCACCATTTGCTGCTTGGATCTAAAGAATCAAAAAATATGATAACCTCTCACAATATAATTATTTATTTTTGTTCTTATATATATACTTATTGTAAAAGTATTTCTTATACATATATATTTATATTATATA
>DWAN01007042.1:0-10061 GCA_018230445.1 Heliconius hewitsoni | reverse complement strand
CGCCGACTGACGCGCCCCCAACCCCCGGGGCGCCCCCTCCCACCGGGACGCCGCCTCCCGCCGGCTCCGAGCTGGCCGCCAAGTTCACTCGTCGCTCCAACTCCTCTATTTTGACTTTGAGTTGTTTGATTTCTTCAATCTGTAATGTTATTATTGACGGGTTAAAAATGAATAAGATATTTTTTTCACCACGCCTTATCGTATAGTCGTAAAATTAAAATCTAAGCCTTGACTTGACTCTTAAACCTCTACAATTGATTACAATTGTTTGTGGTTTACCTAACCACAAACAATTGTTACAAAATCATATTGCAAGTTGAACGTTAATATACAATATAAAATATTATACTTATACACCTTAGTCTTCAACTCAGCTTCTTGCTCGCTCTTGTATTTAGCAAACTCATCTTCCAAGTCGCTGAACTGCAGCTCCAAGCTGTACGTCTCGTCAATGGTCGGCAGGCCAGTGTGGGGAGTGGAGTGGGGGGTGAACTGTCGTTCGTATTCGGCAATCTTTGAGACGAGGTCGGCGAGGCGTTCATCACCAGCCCGTTGTTCCTCTGCGAATAACTCGCGCTCATCATCCAACTTGCACGTCCAGTACTCTTCACACTTGTCATACTCCAGCTTCATTTGTTCTAAACTTGACTCCAGCTCTCTGTAACATGGTCATATTTTTGTTTAGCCTATTGTTTCGCATATATCAGGGTAGACGAAAGGGAAATGTTGAGTGGAGAAAATCAATGTTACACTTTGTCTTGTTACCAGAGCTAGGAAATAAAAATGACACTATGCTGCTGCTCCACAACACCCTCAATATATTAAATGTTTATTAGAATTTGGTTTTATTTTTATATTATATGTATATAATTTAAAAGTAATTCTAGAAACAGTAATAATAACAAAATTTAGTTGATTACTTTATTACAGATGTCAAGTTTTTTTTATCCTTCTCATGCTGTTGTTTGACTTCACTTAAATCTTTCTTCAGAGCTTCAACAGTTTCTCCATTCCCAGTGGATTCTGTCTGTAACGCGATGTCGCTTCTGTGTGTAGTTTGATTCAATGTATCTGGCCATACTATTCCATCACCTAACTCCTGAACCATTTTTTGAACAGAGGTAACGGTTTGTCCTATGGTGCTGCACATTTGACAACCATCTTTAATATGTGAGGGAAGTCTTGCAACACTGTCCATAATTTGTCGTATTCTCTGTAATACTTCATTTGAATCTAGTGCCTTCTTCTTTTTTGGTGATAATGATGAATCTAACATCTGAAAATATAGTTTCCTTAATTTGAATAAAATATACAGATTTTGTGAATTGATTAGGAACACCTTATCCATATTGGGAGTGAATGTTAGTTTTTATTATTTTGTTAAATATGATAAAAGATTAAATATAATTTCTTGTGCACCTCTTGTTTGTTAGTAGTGTTGGCCTGTAGAGGCACATCCTGCATGGCGACCTCGTCCCGCCAGGAGCGCGCGCGTGGCTGAGCTCCGGCGGCATCGCGCGCCGTGGCCTCCAGCGCCGCGCAGAGCTCATCGTTGCGGTCGCGCAGGTGCTGCGCCTCTCCGCGCAGCTCCCGCACGCGCGCCTCCAGCGCCGCCAGCGCGTCGCGCGCCTCCTCCGCCGCCTGCCCCGCGCGTCCCTCCGCGGCCACTACCTCCTCCTGCAGCCGCGCCTGCTCGCGCTCCGCCTGCTGCGCCCGCGCCTCCGCACCGCGCGCGCTCTCCTGGACGACAATACAATGTTTCTTATGATGTATTTATTTGCTTAACAAGACTGCCAATTTCTTTCAATTTTTCTTTTAATTCTACAATTATACATTTTTCATTGAGTACTAAAAAGTTGTATAAATGTAGAAAACCAACCTGGAGTTCGTGAATATGTTCCCTCAGGGCGGCGGTCTCGGCGCGCAGGCGCACCTCTGTTTCGGCGCGGCGCGCGGCGTCCTGCTCGAGCGTACGCTGCGCGGCAGCGGCGCGCTCGCGCTCCGCGGTGGCGTCGGCGGCGGCGGCGCGCGCGGCCTCTGCGTGGCGCGCCTCCACCTGCCGCAGGCGCGCCTGCAGCTCGGCTTCGATGCGCGCGTGGTTGTCGTCCACGTCCTGCGCCAGCAGGCGCGCGCGCCGGTTGGCCTCGGCGAGGTCGTCGCGCAGCTTGCCGCGCTCGGCCCGCGCCACGTCCAGCAGGCGCCAGGTGGCGTCGAGGCGCAGGCGCGCCAGCGCGTGTGCGGCCAGCAGCAGCAGTGCGCGCGCGTCGGGTGCGGCGTCCGCGGGGAGAGTGAGGGCCCGCAGCTCGTCTTCGAGCGCGCGCTCCAGCTCGTGCGGCCGCAGCCCCGCCGCCGTGAATCCCAGCTCGATGAGCAAGCGCCTCGGCCTCTCCACGCCGGCTCGCTCCCAGGCCTCCACGACGGCGTCGCTGGAGATCACCTCGGTCTTCGACTTGGAACTATCGTCCACTAGCACTGCGTCGAGCGACGCGGCGATAGATGTCGTGAGGGAGGAGTTCAGTCGGTCGAAAAATTCACCGACAGATATCTCGTCGACAGAGGAGGTGTCGAACACGCGGTCGACGAGGCCGGCGTCGACGCCGTGCATGCGCAGGCCGCGGCAGAGCGCCAGGGCGCGCGCGCGGTCCACGCGGCGGCCGTGGTCGAGATCGGCGTCGCGGCTGTCCCTCTCCATGGCGGAGGCGCTGCGCTTGCACCGCATGCGGGGGCGAGCGCGCTGCCCGTCGAGGCGCGACTCAGAGGCACCGCGGAGGCGGGGGGCGTCGTCGGCGGCGCGCTGCGGCCGCGAGCGGCGCCCGTACTTCTTGGAGCCGAACACGAACTTGGGCGCCACCTCCCGGCCCGAGGAGTCGTCGTCGCTGTGGGGCTCCGGGCGGGCGGCGGGGTCGTTGCCGAGCACGGTCAGCAGGCCGTTGCGGAACTGCGCGAAGGTGACGCGGTCCGAGGACAGCTCGAACAGCGTGTCGACGAGCGCCGCGCCGCGGTCCTCTAGCTGCAACGTGTCACAGAGCTGAAGCACCGCCGATCTGTCTAAGGCTTCCTCGTTATCTACGTCGAAGGTTTTGAACACACTGTACAGCTGTTTTTCGTAATGATTCATGGACGCGCTAGCCATATCTCGGAACAGTTTACGTATGAGGTAAACCACTTACAACTAATATAAGCTCATATTTACGTGTTAAGGATCACATGTTGCGCTAAAGTAAAAAAACCACAAACGACATAGCTCAGTGAGAGTCCGTCTCGGAGCTATTGTAATCGTTGACAAATGACATCTAACAAGTCAAGTTGACAGACTGACAGAGCATGTCAGTAAATTAAACATCACTATATCATACGTACATTCATATTTAAATTTTATTTGCACTTCTTCGAATAAATTAAAGACAAATATTTTTTTTTGCACTAGAAATGTTTCATTCCTTTTTTATTTTTATTAAAATTTAATAAAATCATAGATTATAATTACTATGTCGTTCAAAAATATAACGTACGGTGACGTATCAATTTATTTTAATACAAAATTTTAAAATATATATTTAATAATGGGTCTTTAATTATTGAGTACTAATATAGTTACATATCTTTTATTATTCAAAAGGTAATAAAAAACGATGCACATGGAGTGCAATCGATCGATAAATTTTCAATGACGTTAGTAAATATCAAAGTTTAGGAACGCTGACCTTGTTGTTTAATTGAACAAAAAAATCAGCTTATGTCTATTTGTTATTCACTTTGTTTTTATATAAATTTGAAAAGTGACAATATTGTGCTTGCATTTACTAATTCTGTATTGTACTGAATATAAAGGAAATAGTGCACATATTTTACGTGATACGCAAACATAAATCAATATGGTTTTTAAGAAAATGAAGAGTGGTAAACCTATTTTACTTCAAATAAAAGTGAAAAAACAAGTAAATATAAAATCTATCGCACGTAAACACTACTTCATAACAGTACTAATTGTAGTAGCCGTCCCGACTATATTACTGGCGATCTCTTTACTCACTGAATTGCGAGTGCCCGTACTGAAACAGCTAATATGTTGGAGCATACCTAAATACATACAAGATGAAAATGAATACATAAAGAACAACGGCGTAGTTTCATGTTACTACAACTTCCCAGACGACCGCGCCCCCAATATCTCCCAGCTCATGCCATTTAATATCCATCCTCGACTGTGCACTCATATCAACATTGCGTTTGCACAAATAAAGAAAAATCAGATATATTTAGAAGATTCCCAGTATGATATTTTACATGATTTAGTAAAAATAAAAGAAGATAATCCAAAATTAAAATTGCTTCTATCAGTTGGAGGTGCTGGTAATCATGAAGGTTTTTCAGAAATGGTAATAAACCACGCTGCAAGAAAAACTTTTATAAGATCCATCAAAGATATATTGAGGAATTATTCATTAGATGGCATAGACTTAGATTGGGAGTTTCCTGCGATAGATATGGACTTAAACAGCTTTAAGAAACGCGAGAGGCAACATTTCTCACAGCTGTTGAGAGAAATAAGAGCTGAATATATCAGAGAAAAAAGGGATTATTTGCTAACAGTTGCCGCGGCAGCCCAGAAAATAATAGTTGATGCTGCTTATGATGTAGATCAAATTAATATGTATACAGATTATGTAAACATCATGACTTATGATTTTCACACTTACACCAAATTCACTCCCTTTACAGGCCTCAATTCTCCACTTTATGCCAAACATGATGAAGAGCTTTATTTTGGAACTCTCAATATTAACTATACAGTGCAGATGTACAAAGATAAGGGACTGGATCCAAAGAAAATAGTTGTTGGAATACCTACCTATGGACACTCATATACATTAGTCAACCCTAACAACAACAAAATAGCCAGTCCTGTGCTAGGGTTTGGTAGTCTCGGTAACTTAGGATTTGTGAATTACCCTGATATATGTACTTTCTTAAGGACATATGACAATAATGCAACAGTCAAATTGGATCAAGAAGCTAAAGTGCCATATTTATACAAAGATACGGAATGGGTGTCTTTTGACAACACTCAGAGTGTAATAGCGAAGGCTAAGTATATAAGAGACAACAAGCTACGCGGTGCAATGATCTACTCATTGAATGCAGATGATTACGATGGAGCATGTGACAAGTTATCAGGCCCGGTTAAGTTTCCACTCTCTGTTAGTATCAAGAATGCCCTCAATGAACGACAAGCCATAGTGGATTCTTATTGCAAGGCGAATGAGTTTATCAATTTTTTTTCGTATTAACATAAATATGCATGTCATACCTTGTCTTTCCTGGCCACATATGTGATTTTGTACTTCGCACAGGATTTCATGTTAGAGTCTCGGCGCGTCGAGGGTCATAGTGGCGTGGACGGCGAGGGAGGGCGAGGGCCGGCAGCGGCGCCCACGCTCAGCCGCACAGAACAACAGCCAGCGCGCACCGCATTCATCGCATACCGTACTTTTACAATTACAAAAAACATAAGAAACCGCTCCGAAGTCAGTAGTCTCGCGGGTGGGGGTTTCCACTCGAGCGGCGTCGCGCACGCGCTGCCCGCTCGTACGCAACTTTAATTACCTAATTATAAAATACTATATTGACAGTTATTCCTTCTTTAACTGTTTATAAATACTAAAAGTATTCTGTCCAGTACAGACAGTACAGGAGGTACTCGCTATTTGTTAAATAAACATCTTTCGGCTCATTATTAAGTATTTATTATAAAATAGAATTAAGGGGAAAATATGTGTAAATCAGTAATGTGTCGTAGCTCGATGTATTTGCCGTGAATATCTCAATTCTCAGTGGTAATAAGTTACGCGAACTCTTAGTTCGCACTGTCCTTAACCCCATAGTCCCGTTATGGTACAAATGATTTTTAAAATGACAAATTATATAAAAATATGGATTTTATTATTAGTCGATGTGTTGTTTAATTTCGTCGCTTAAATAACACATATAGGTATACTTATAAATGTTAAAAACTTGAAGAAATGTTTATCTAATAAGTTTTTTAATTTCGTATTATTTTTTTATGGCTGTGAATAACTTATATTATTACAATTTTTTATGTTACCATTTTTAAATTAAATGATTATAAATGTGAATTGATGTTTTATCTTCCATATGCAGATGCACTTAAAATATTTTGTCACATCTATACTACTAATATCATGAAGTGAAGGATCTCAACATCTACTGGTTAGTTAGTCTACTCCTATCGAGGTACGTTATTAAATATCTTGTGCCTGCAGTCGATCCACTCGTCATACACAACATCCCCATTTGGATAAGCCAATGTGTGATGACACTGATATTGAAATATTGCTATTTGTATATCTTTGGTTATGTAAATTATAAAATTAAGTATATACGTGGGTAGTTGGTGACATTGAAAATTAGTAATGACCACAGAGTGTGGGTAGCGTCTGATGACATATTTAGTATGATGCCTTTGAATAAAATACATCAATTAAGCTTTAAGAAACTCTAAAATCTTATAGGAAAATACATGTTACATAAGATTATATATACAAAAGTTGTACATCACGAAAAATTTGCATATCGACAATTTGCGGCTTCTCCGGCGTAGGCAAATGGTAATAACTAAGAGTTGTTTATAACACCAACACAACGCGTTCCAGTGAAACAGCTGAAGAGAATAGTTCTAAAAATAAAACAATAATTAAAAAATAGGAAGCTCTTTAATATGGCACTACCTTACAGTACCTACCTAATATCTATACGCGAGATACAATGATATCGAAGGCTTCGCCGTCGACTCTTAGATATTACTGTCCTCACTTGATAATACAATCGTTTTAGAATTCAAATTAATTCGTTCATTATTGTTTTAAATTGACGGACTTTCATTGATGAATGAAAATAACATACTGTGTGTTAAAAATTGTGGCCTTGCATATTCTATTTCTATTAAAAATAAATTAATCAATAACTGGGTTCAAAAATAGTTACAATTGGGTACAATATATATGTAAAGACTTGCTCAATGACCTTCCACATTAGTCCTTTAGTCCTAAGTAATAATTTTAGAAGTAACAACTATATACAAATAAAATAGAAAAAAAAGCCTTTACTAGTTCTAATCAGATCAGATCCTGAGCATATAACAGATAAAATATTAAAGTAAAATTTTCACTGTTGCTGCACTATTTCATTTTAGTTGTATATTGTGTTCTGTGGAGTTAAAGCACCAGTAAGTTTGAGTATAACAATGATTGTAACTAGATCTATTAGCGCCATCTACATTGTATAATTGCACTTAGCACTATTCTACATCATACGGCCAAAGGAAACAGGCACTCGCGCTGTAATGAATGTAATGAATCCCCAAATGAATAGTAATGGGCACTTAATATTTTAATATAAAATCAATGTATTAAAATTAGCTTTTTGATTGAAATATTGTGACATACGAGGGGGCATCATGTCACATGTCCATAACTTCATAATCAAATATCTTTATGTGATAAATGCTATTATAGCAATCAATTAAACAACTTCAATTTTTAAAATGTTTAAATATAACTCTTAACATAAATAAGAGAGCAATTATTGAGTATTAACATTTTAAATGCAACATTTGTGTTAGTTTAAATGAATTTGTTTTAAACAACTAACATGATTCCAATGAGAACAAGGAATGTGCCAACAGTTTCAATGAGAACAGGCAATGGTGCCCCACTGTGTGTATGTGATGATGCGAACACCCATTAGCCCACACCAGTGAGAGTATTGTGCCTCATCTTCTTTACTTACTCTAAGTCTTAACACAGATAATATTGTAGATTTCGCACAAAATGTAAATTCATTGTATCACAAACTATAGGTATATATACTCTATACTTCTCTATATGCATATATAATATAATTGAGTATCTAAATATTAGGATATGGCAACTTAATAACAACTTATTGTCTAGTGGAATATTTATCAACTAGTGTCCAATGCTGAGCTGATAATGCACACATCTCATAGTGCTGATTTTAACGACACAAGCTCATTTTTAGTATAAACAACCTTCACTTATTTATTGATTTTTTTCAAATAACAAAAGTAATTTATAACAAAACTTTACCAAATTTTTCTTACAAATTTAGTAATCATACCTAAGCTGCATACATCATAAGTGGGAACAACAGACATCACCACAATTACACTCTTATATTGCATACTTCTGTTGATTCTTCTTGTTTTTGTTTGCAATATTCATCCATATATTACAACAAACATGAACAAAGAATGACTTCATATATATAATAATTATAATTTTTTTAAATCACAAAGAGCCTGTAACATTAAATGATTATATTACATAATGTTCTCTATAGTCTACAACAGGACGGTTTTACGACTGATGTGCTATTATTGTACAAAAGCAATCTCTAATTTGATATGTGTAAGCTATACTCGGTTACTCACCACTCGGATACTGTGTTTGTGTAATTTTTTTGTTAATAATCATAACATCAATAAACAATATAGCCAATGTCCTTGTACAAGTGTGACGAGGGATAGGGGCCAGGGGGCGGGCGTGCTACGTCTGCGCCTGCAGCCAGTGGAACATGAGGCTGTGCACGGTCTGGTAGTCGAGCTCGGTGTTCGGCGCGCTGAGCAGCTCGCGCAGGCTGGGCGCGCGTGGCGGCGGCTCAGGGGGCCCGCGCGAGCCGTCGTCGGAGGCGCAGTCCGAGGAGGACAGGTGGCACAGCGTGGGCGGCTCGTCGCCGTCGCTGGCCTCGTCGGCGGACAGGGCGCGCGACCTGCTGCGGGCGCGCTCGGCGTCCGCGGGCTCCGCGCCCCCCGAGTGTTGGCGCCGCGCGTTTTTCAGCGCCCGGTAGCGCCGCGAGCGCTCCCGCTGCAGCCGCCGCTTGCGCTCGTCCGCCCGCTCCAGCTCCTCGGGCGTTTTCTTTGTTGCATTCTTTCCAAAAAAATACCTCATGAAAGACTCGTCACAGTTGCGTTTGGACAGGTAGCTCGCCATCAACTTGTAGTAGTACTGATTATCCATGACACTGTTCTTATGAAACTAAATTATAAGCAAAACACTTAAATTATAAAGATATTCTGGAAATTGCGAAATAAAAATAATGAGAACAAGACTGTCGATCATGTGACGTCACTGACATTTCATTTTCGACGTTTTGTCAGTGCCGCCGCCGACTCGCCGATCGCGTCTGCTGTAACATTTCGAAACGAATATAGAAAAAATATATATATAAAAAAAAGGTGCTATAATTAATTTAATTCAATAATTATGGTTTTCATAATCAGTTCAATTTATTACAATCATCTGTCACAGTCTTCCTCACAGTTTTACGAAATATTGTGAATTTAATAACTAAGCGATATATTTGTGTACGGTATCATTTGATATGTTGTTGTTACTTCCTAGGCTTTTCAAAAAAAATTTTACTTTTACAACAAAATAAACCATGTTATAAGCTTTTACTTACATGGCAACATCCATGGTGAGATGAAAAATAAAGAGCAAAGGAGTTAAGATTTACGCATAAAATAAAGAATATTAAAATAAAAAACTTAAGAGTTGTATTCACAAGATTTATATTAATCTGAAAGACTTAATCATGGTAATTTTGTAATTGTAAAAATGAGACATAGCAAATGGTCTATATTATAAATTCATTATGACCTGACTTATTATCAGTGTTAAATTCAAAATTTATAATTATTAAAAATTGAGTCAAATTTTTAGCTTTAGAAAAAACAGAAGAAAACAACACTAATATCCGATACGTGGTCGCAACGTTTAGTTTTAAGTAGGTATACTGAATTATCGTAAGCTAATTATTTAACTTTTTATAGATTAAATGAATAATATTTGAAGTAATATATAAATGAAATCAGCTTTACACTGTATCCCGAACACAGCAGGGTAGGTAGAGGGTAACCTATTGTTACACTCCGTTCCCCTCTTTCCCTCGAATTCTAGAGGCATTGCGTGTAGAGTGGTGGAACTCAACGCCGCAAGCAGTATATTTATTTATTTATT
>DWAN01007041.1:0-10061 GCA_018230445.1 Heliconius hewitsoni | reverse complement strand
TACCGTCGAAGCATCCACAGCTGGAGGAGTCAAGGACTCATGGATCGGATCTATATGTGTTTGGCTAGACGTGACTTCTTCGGGTTTACTCCCGGTAAGGGTCCGTCTGCTTGTGCTGTAGCGTATACTGTAGCACCCAGCGTCGGCTTCAGATGCGCCCCGGCGATCACCCCCGGGCAGCGGCATTAATCGTTTAACTCTGTTTCGTAACTCCATTTCTTGCTGTTGGGACCGTTGGTTGGGAAATTATGCCAAGTTATTATTGTTTCAAAATTTATAAATTTGTATGATTTTGTCAAGATGATCAGACTCGCTTAGTATCTATTCCCGTAAGCCCCCCCACCACGTCAAGGTGGTCCCCTGGTGGGGGTTATTATTATTATTATTTTAAATCTCTTAACACTTACAAAACGTCAAATGTAATATCACTTAGTTCAAATTTAAAATTAATAAAACTAATATAGGAAGGAGAGCGAATATAAATTGACTTTGCTTTGAAAACGTTTATTTCTATAGTTCAACATCGGGGCGAATCACGAGTCCCCGTTGGTGAGGAGGCTCGTTGTTGTCAAGAGAGGAGGGTCGGGCTTGTTTAACCATCTTAAGGTACAGAATAGATGTTTACAACTTCAACTTCTTCAGAATTTAATGTTTTTGCCAAAACAACGACTAAATCTAATGTTGTAAAGTCTGTTCGTTCGTATGTATGTTTGAAAATATGTTGTGGAAACAAATAATCTGAAAATAAATAATGAATCTTGAAATAGCGTTGCAGAATATTTTATGTCTTAAGGTTTGTATTGTGATGTTGTTGTTTAGTCTTCAATCGATAGTATTGCTTCCTTACTTGACTTTTTTTACCCGAAAAAAATGATAATACCATTAGAAACTTATCGAAAAAAATATATATATATATTTTTATAAAAAAATATTATTATATATTACTTTTATTGTTACTTATTTAAATAGCAAGTAAAGCAACTAACGTTCGACAAAAATAATAAGGCCATTGTAAAGTATTAAAAATATAAAGCCGTTTTGGCGTAGGTTCGATCCCCACTCGAGGGAATAAATTTTTTAACATCAATATTTACATTTCTTTGCTCTGGCAACCCTTGCCGTATATAACGTGAAGCTTTTTTAATTTGATTTAATAAATAATAAACTTTTTTATTTGTATGTTTTTATAAGCTTAAATCAAATTACTTATTTAGAAAACGTATAAAAAAATTATAAGTTTTCTAAATAAATATTTTCTTTCTTAAGTGTGGACTAACACTTTAAAAATATCAAATCAAATTGTTATTGACTTTTTAACTGTTGTATAGACATTGCTAGTTGGCAAGACACTCTGATTTGTTAATTATTAATATATTATATAAAAAATTATTAATATATTATATTATATAATAATTCATGGTGTGGCTGTAAACGACGATTCTTATTTGAGGAAATGAAATATTTAATATTTTCATTTTTTTGCTTTGAAATATTGCATATTTTATTTTTTTCGCTTCGTAAAGGATAGCGTGACATTAAGTTCCGTCACTCAACGCAAAATGCCCTCATAATTCGGCGGAAAGTGGAGAGTTACATGCGGGATACATCGTGATGCTGAGAGAAAAATTATATTCAAAATATATCTAACACGTAGGTGTAGAAATTTACAAAAAAATCTGATGACACCAGAAAACCTTGCGAATGAATCCCTTTGCGATGGACGAGCCATTGTTGTCAAGGAAAGGTCGGATATATTTAACCTTTTTTCACAAAAAAAATCTGGCCGTAGAGCTCAGTTAGTAGACCCTAAGTGTGATAGGGATTTTCACGTCGTTCCCAAAAGTCCCAATATCAAAGAATATTATATCTCAAGTTATTCGCTAATCTAAATTTACTCGATTTACCAGAACGTTCTTTCATCTGATTTTTAGGTACTTTTATATAGTGAGGGTATATAGTGAGTTACAAAATATTTTGAAATAATTCTTTCTTTTTTGGACAAGGTGACTTTGACATATTTTGAATCAATCGTTTATTCTTTTTATTCTACAAGCTTGTTTTTTATAAGCTTATGTTTTATGGACTATAATACATATACAGGGTGTTGGATGTGCAAACTGATACAGATAATATAGATAA
Source organism: Heliconius hewitsoni (assembly GCA_018230445.1). Classification (NCBI taxonomy): domain Eukaryota; kingdom Metazoa; phylum Arthropoda; class Insecta; order Lepidoptera; family Nymphalidae; genus Heliconius; species Heliconius hewitsoni. The sequence continues at coordinate 7,922 of DWAN01007041.1, read as the reverse complement.
TTTTCAATTATTTTCATCATATATAGCAGTCAACCTTTATTTGGTATCAATACAACATAAGGTGAGCATGTTTTTTAAACAAATGAACCATTTTTTTATTACAGCTCGTGACAAAAATTTTACGTTTTGCAAATAAACAACAAAACAACGATTTTGAGGCAACTTCATGTTACCCAATTAAATGAGGCATGTATCAGAGAATATAAGAAAACCAAATGGTCGGTGGCTAAAATAAAAAAAAAATGACCATTCGATTGCGCACAATATTTACATGCTTTTCTAAATGGCCTATATCTCGAAACAGATAAAATATCAGGCTCCCATATGGTATTATATGGGGCGAAAACAGTAAAAAATTAGATCCTCTATCACCTGTATAAAACACGTATATCTATCGACCACTCACCCTGTATATTTATAAGAAAGTAAATACACAAAGAGCCTCCTTTGTTTTAACCAGAATTAGAAGTGATATTGAATTACTTATTTTATGATCAAAACAATATAAATAAACAAAACTGAATATTAAATACATAATATACAGCTTTGGGGCCAGTTGTGGCGCAGGCAAACACTGTAAACGCGATGGTTGTGAGTTCGATCCCCATTCGAGAAAATGAAATATTTATTTATTCGCTCTAGTGTCGAGGCAAAACGCGGCGTTGAGTTCCGCCACTCATCACATAATGCCTCCAGAATTCAGCGGAAAATGTTGAACGGAGTGTCTTAACACTAAGTTCCTTCTACCTACCCAGCTATGTGCGGAATACAGCGTGAAGCTGATTTATTTATTTATTAAAATACCTGTTATAAAGTATTAGTAAAAGTTTATAAGTTAAATACAGTACATTGTGCGATGGCGATTAGGTAGTCTTATCTAAGACTTAAACACCCGCATGCTGAAAGCTCTCTGTAGCTTTAAACTTAATTCTAAGGACTTAACTGAATATCCAAGTAAAGAAGCAATCACACTATGTTACGAAGTGTTCGTATTTTTTATAATTGTTACTACTACTACGTTACTATCAAATTTAATCAATAAATAAATATGTCGTAAATATGTCGATCAAAATTTATATTATCTGTAATCATATCATATTTTAGAATAAGAATAAATAGATAGAACCAGGATGATGCCCCAATTGAGTAGATGACTTTCTAAAAAACCAATTCACAAAAAAAAAATTTTTCTATTTTCAATATTATTTTTTAATTATTTTTCAATTTATTATTTTTCAATATTTTCTACATGCGCATATATTCTTTCCCCTATTCTTTTGAAACATAATTTATTATACGGGCTGAATTTATTTTTGCTTTTATAAGAGAATATATTTTCAGCAGACGCTAAAAATACAAGAAAATTGTAAATATTCATTGCTTTGCAACTTTATAAGTACCAATGGCAATTTGAATCATGTCTATAGATTGGATCATTAAAAACTCGTTTAGGAGACTATCAAACGAAACCAATTTTCTATTAAATAAACTACTAATATTAGTTTGTAATGCTTTTTTTCTGTGACGTACCTATAAATCTTCAATTCTTAGACTTGTTCTCTATTTTTAACTGTAAGTGTAATTTTTTTCGCAAATTCCATAGTTCTAAGCCAACGGGAAGTACTCTGTAGGTTTTTTATTACACGGCGAATTTAATATAATATACGACAAAAACAAAGCATAAACATTCGCAGCTTTTGGTTGCGTTGACTTAGGAAGTATTTTTTTTCTGACCCAATAATCAGAAAAATATATTTCTAAGTTAACACAATCAGTAACAATCAAACACACATCCACAATACTATAGATCTATATTTGATATCCCATTCTTACCATGCCGTGTGCGGAATACTGAGTAACTGACTGACCGACCGACCGACCGACTGACTGACTGACGGACTGAGTGACTGACTTAAACTTACTACAAGACTAAGTAAATAAGTAAATAAATAAATAAATGATCTGCCACAAAGATCATTAAGCCCTCCCTTACATTGGTGAAATTTGAAAGCGACGATGCTCATAAAAATTAATACTTCCAATAATGTCCACCAATGGCCAATAGCGGTGGCTATAAAAGTGTATAAGCCAGTCGTTGTGGGTTCGATCCCCACTCGAAAAATGCTTTAATATTTAAAATTTAATTTTTGGCTCTGGTGTCGAAGCAAAGCGCGACGTTGAGATCTGCCACTTAACGCGCCATGCATGTAGGATTCCGCGGAATATGGGGAACAAAGTGTCTCAATATTAAGTTTCCTCTTTCTACCCTGCTGTATACGGGATACAGCGTGTAGCTAAAAATAAAAAAAAACACTAAAACTCTAATCATTAAACCCTCCCTCACAGTAGTGAATTCTGAAAGTGACGGTGCTCCTATAAATTGGTACTTCGAACAATGTGCACCAATGGCCTATAACGGCCGCTATAAAGGCGTATGTCGGTTAGTCCGATAAGATCTCATGAACTGTCTGTATTTTGTGATCCGGTGTTTCTATTAGATCGGCTTAAATGAGTTTGGTACGCCCAAATGGTTAGTGCTACGGTTGACGTGGTAATTAATGCTGGTGTGGTTTCGTTTAATTTTTACAACCACAACTTTACTGTCTACTATGTTTGTATTACGGTATAGTGGGATGAGCGCATGTTCATATTATAATGAGATTTTAATGTTCGACCTTGCTTTTTAATCAAATATGTAGATAGTTAATGTAATATCTGCAATATAGAAGTATTTATTGTGCTTTTTGTCTTTTTGTATATAGATTAATTTTGTATAAATAAAAGGGATTTCGATTTATATCCATTCAGAAATGTATATGTAAGTAAAATCAATTTAATTATCTCGGTTTCACGCTGTATCTCGCTCACACCAGGGTAGACGGAGGTAACCTAGTTTTAAGACACCCCGTTGCACATTTTCCGCCGAGTTCCGAAGGCGTTTCGTGCTGAGTGGCGAAACTGAATGATACCAGAGCGAAGAAATAAAAATTTCCTCGAGTGGGGATCGAACCCACAACCAGTCGCGTTCACTCACTTGTACACCTACGCTTTTATATGTACTCGTAACTATAGTACATATTTACATATAATTTTGAAAATTGACGTCGCAGGATTCAACGTCGCGCTTTTTCGTAACAAAGCTAAGAAAAAATCAAACCCACTGCGATATAGTGACCATTTTTAGCAAAAAAAAACAAAAAAAATCGTGTGTCCTCCTATTGTATGTGAAAATAAAATATTAAATGTTATCTCATATCATTTGTTACACTAATCGTTTTGGACAAGGGCCTTAGTTTGGTATATTGTAGTAAGTAAAGCTTCGAGACGTGACCTTTGTGTCTTATGCGATGTAATTATGATAGAATGTTATCAGAGTATGGTATTTATTTTATATATTTATATATTCTATTTTTTATAGTAAAGAATTTTCTTTTACATCGATATATTATATTGTTTTAATAAAGATATAGGTATGTATTTTATTTTTGGTCCTTCATAAATATATTTTGTATTTGAAAAAAAAAAACGAAAAAAAAACTGATTATATTATACTACTGATTAGATTATAATTCTCGGTCAAAAATCAATTTTTAGTCGATATGTGTACATGGATATATGTGTCAAACTGATGTTAAGTGCGGCTTTGTTCGATAGCATCATCGTTGTGATAGCATCATGTATAGAAATCAATAAACATGACATAATTATTCAGTAATACAGCGAGTGGATGAAATTATCTTTGTTGTATCTTTGTTGTGTCAGATCTGTTGTTTTGTTTTTCAGCTTCACGCTGTATCCTGAATGTAGCGGGGTAGGCAGAGAGAGCCTGGTGTTAAGACACTCCTCCCCATATTCCGACTGGAGGTATTGCGTGTTGAGTGGCGTAAATCAACGCCGCGCTTTGCCTCGGTCCCAGAGCGAAGAAACGAAAATGTTAAATATTTTATTACCTCGACTGGAATCGAAACCACAACCTGTCGTGTTTACAGTCAAACGCTTGTGTTCGTGCGCCATGTTCGTCCAGACTGGTGGTCTAGACGAAGCAAACCGAGTGTAGTGACTTCAAGCGAATACTTCGAAACGACAAGATATTATATGTTCTTTTTATTTTCCAAACAATAATTTTAAATTGTTATTTCGTATTCAAAGTGGCGTCTTGACACTAGATCAATAAAAGATGATGATGATGTAAAAGTGAAATAAAACAATAATATTTCTTATTCTTCTTATTGTCTTCACGCTGTATCCTATTGATACAGCGTGAAGCGGAGTAGACAGAGAGAACGGAGCGCCAAACGCTACGGTCTCTACATACCTCTTTCGCCTCGTCCACTGTCATATGTAGAATACATGCCCTCCGGGGGTTCCTCATGCTTTTGACATGACCTTCCTAAAATATTCTTAATATTTTTAAAGTGTTATTCCACACTTAGGAAAGAAAAATACTTATTTGGAAAAGTTTAAAAATTTTGTACGTAATGGGACTCGAACCCGCGCCTCCTGGAAACCGACCAGGTCCTGGTAAAGTAAAGTATCTTTGATACTGTGTGTTCGTAGGCCAATCGAGGTTTCCCCATATGTTATATAAGAATAATGTTCTATGCACGTCATTCACAGGTTGTTAGTATAGGATACGTCGGCGACAGAGTGATTAATCACTTAGCTCTAAACAAAGTTGCTACTAACAATTACTAATGATCGCGCCTCAGCAACTCACATGGCTTCGGGGTTAAATCGTAAGCCCTTTAAACGTCTGACAGGCCATCTTAGACGTTTTACTTTGTAATAAACGGTACTGTGAAAATATTTGTTTAGTAAAAATGAAAAGATAAACAGATGTATATTTTTAGATTTATTAAATCTTTATTTTTTTTAGTAGTAAAGAATATTTTTGGTAGAGATGAAAAAGTTTTTATTTCAATTAAATTCATATATAATTCTACATGAAGTTCAAATTGTTTGAAATTGTTTTTGTTAATAGTATAGATATTAATAAATAGGTTCACGTATAACAGTTCCTTTGCCTACCAAAGGAAATATAGTGTTAAGACACTCTGTTTCCACGCCCCGTCCGATTTTCAAGACTGTTTATTAGAACTCAACGGCGTACTTTGTTAACCAGAGCGGAAACATAAAAATAAATAAACGAATTATTTCTTTAAGCGAGGAACGAACCTACAGCCATGGCATTATTCACCGTCCCACTACGTCATAGCGGCTTATAAATATTTAATACATAAAATATACAAGATAGAATCTTTATTATAGTTATTTACTATTCATTATCATATCGATACAACAGGGAATATGAGAAACATGCAGTAGCAGTTAAGAGGTCTCGATGTTCATAGATTTCTCGATGAAAGGGATACTTAAACATTACTGTATATTGGGGTTCCGTTCCCAAGGGGTCCGGTCGGAGTTGTAAAGCTGTCACTGCGCTATGTACAATGTCTGCATTTCTCTTTTGTAATGGTTTCCCATACAAAATACTATATGAAACCTCTATATGAATCAATATAAAGCTCATAAATATTGATTGAATTGAAAGTAACGCCAACGTGGTTCAGTTCATTTTATTTTGAAAGTAAAAGTGTGGGTTCAAATACAACCTGGCTGATGGTTTTTGATCGTAGATATAATTCTGGGTGGGTTGCATTATTATACCAGTAGGTACATGCAATATCTTTACTTGAAATTGTAAAGTAAATATTAGAAATACATAATAAATATATAGAAAATTTTTTTTAGTCTGAAAGACACTGAATAGTAATTACCTTCCTAATTACCTTCTAAGTAAATAAGAGAGAAAGACGGCAAACGGCCATAGCTCGTATTTCTTCTTCAGGGGTGAGCTATAATTTTTTTGGGGCGAGCTAGCATTTCGTACAAAGTCCAAAGTAAAAAAGCTAAACCTATTTCTTCTTCTTCTTTTGTCTGTGAATATCATGTTTCTCAAGATCGCGTGGAGCTATCACAAAAAAAGGGGAATGCCCATTCTTGATACTGCTTTTTCTCTTGCATCAAAATAAAAATAATATTATAATTACTTCCTTATGTTTTTACAGCGTTTTGTCACACAAAAATTAAACATAATATTGATTTTTCTTCTTAATAATAAAATGGCGCTACGCAGTAAGTTAGTGTTGTAGTTACAACAAATAATATCTTTATATAGGTAATCGATTTATAAAGTCACAAATTATATTCATATTTATTGCTATTTGCTAATCAATCTTTTGTTCTTTACCCATTTTTCGGATCGTAATAGATTATAATGCATATCACTCGGTTTTAGGTCACATCGCATACTTTTTATTCACTTTCGTATAAAACATTTCAAAAGTATAATGTTATAAATAATACATGTTATATGTTATATGTTATAAAATTATAAATAATATTATTTTTATATTCAAATATTATATTGCATCCCCAAAAATGATATTGATTCTTTTGTTGTGTACAAGAGTATATTAAAATATAAATAGATAAGTCTAAATCACAGTAAAAAAAAAACAAGATAAAAAAAGAATATAAAATCTTTGTGATTATGTTACTTATATGTTTTTTTTTTAGCTTCACGCTGTATCCCGCTAATAGCAGGGAAGGTTGAGGGAGCCTAGTATTAAGACACTTCGCTCCCCACTTTCCGCTGAATTCTGGAAAAAGCAGAGCGAAGAAATGAAAATAATAAATACTTCATTTCCTCGAATGGGAATCGAACCTACAACCTGCTGCGCGCGTATGCCCCTATGCCACGACTGGCTTCTGTACGTGTTTAGATATACAATTAAATTTAGAAAATTAGCTATAAAACATTATTTCTACATTACATATAAAATTTACATTAATTACCGAGGACCAGGAGGAGAAGGAAGAGGTTTTGATGTTTGAACATAAGTTAATTTCATACTTGGAACTTCCTGCTATACCTTGTTTTATATACCTACAGCAGTTGCTAGTTTCTAGTCAATAATATGTTAAACATATAGATACGTATCTACTAAGTTCTGACAGAGCGTACGAACTCATCCAGCCGGGCTTGCAACCCAGTATTGATTTTAAAAGATATTTTAGACCCAGCTAAAATAAGACCGGAGGTAGACCAATTTACATATGATATGTCCTGATATATTTTTTACATTTTGAAATAAAGCTAGGAATTCTTATTATTACTGAAAGATGTCGTGTTTTTCAAATACAAAAACTATAGAGTTGGACGTGATGTTGTGGGCTCACAAATAGATTTTTTATTTTTACATTGCAGATAATCACTTTGCACCAAATTTCTCAGTTATAGGTCTCAGAATATTCCCTATAGGTTTGGATCACGCGTCTCGATTTTCATACAAAATGAAGTAAAAACTATGACTTAAAGGTAATTTTTTATACCACAAAACTCTAATCCACTGCTTAATTAGAAAACGTATAAACGTCTTTCCTAAGTGTGGATTAACACTTTAAAAATGTTTAAAAATATCTAATCCACTGTCTGTCAGAGATAAATATTTTATATTAATTCTAGTTCGATACCTGCACGCGATCTTAAGACAAATGGCCTTGACGGATAGACAGACAGACAACAAAATATTTTTATAAGAATCTCTAAAAATGAATGCATACGCCCGGAAACATAACTTTGTTATCTAAATTCGCTGTGTAATCAAAAAAGCCTAGAGGATATTTTTAAACTAAAATTTGTCAACTTTTTTTACCCTCAGTGTTAGAGTCCGGTTCACGCTTGACTAGTTTCTTATAAAAACCTATGCAGACTCCGTAGTCTGCATAGGTTTTCATTTTAAATAAGTATATAAAATTACACTACTTACACTATACACTTTGGTCAATCAAAAAAAATCTGCTACGCGCTGTATCCCGCACACAGCAGGGTAGGCAGAGGGAACCTAGTGTTAAGACAC
>DWAN01007040.1:0-10062 GCA_018230445.1 Heliconius hewitsoni | reverse complement strand
TCCGGTAAAAATAGTTTCATTTATGTGTAATAATCGTGAAAATCAAAGAACTTATCAAATGATACTTTTTACAGCAGGTATGTAAAATTTATATATATATGTATATATATATACATATATATATATATATATATTCAATTGTTTAGTTTTAAAATGTCACTATCAAAAAAAGAGAAGATGTACATGACATAGAAACTTTTTATAGCTATAATAATTTCATACGACTTTCCGTTACCTAGCAAGACTGAAAATCAATGCTCTGAGGGGTACGTGCGCAAGTCGGGTTCGCTCTTAACCGTATTATAAATGCAGTCTAAACATAGCATCTACCTATTTAAAATTTCATCAAGTTTTTTCCTAATAGATTATGTATAATAATTTGTCTATGCATGTCAAAAATATTAAGAAAATTAAATTGAAATAATACATTCATTTGTTAAAAAAATATGTATGTATATTTCAATTATAATCAAACTAGATCTATTGTTAATATTTAGCGATAACTTCTGATTGTAAACGCAATTGTTATCAAATCCTATTTTGGGAAAAAATATATTTTCGTTGCGTGTTTTAACTGTGTGTAAAATAATTTTAATTATTAAAAAAATTATAGACCTATAATTAGAAGACATACTAAAAATTACGAAAAGGATAACAATCATCGGTTATTAATTTGGACACTTTTTACAAGTTTATAACGTATATGTATATTTAGTTTCACGCTCTTATCCTGCATATAGCGGCAACACGGGATGTCTTATTGTCCTACGTTTTATATCGGAGTAAGAGACATTCCATATTGGATGGCGGAACTCAACCTTACTTTGTAATGCCATACTCCAGAATTGAAAATAATTTAATTTCCCGAATATTGTAAATCACATACATATATACCGTTCATAAATACCGCATACATATACAAAAACTATTTAATAATAAATTGTATAATCACAATTTTATAACTATCTACTATTGGATACATAATATCTGGACTAATCAAGAGAAATCGTTTAGTATTTTTTTTAATCACGGTAGTTGCGGTTTGAAATTCTATACTATCGTCAACTAACATGGATGCTGCTACCTACTCTTAATATAATGTTTAGAATATAGCTTAATAATATTCCCCTTATAAAACATATGAGGTACGGTATCGGGTACCTCTACGTTATAACATTTTTATATGTTTCCGTTTTTAATATATATATATATATATATATATATACTGTTTTTTTTAATTAGATTTACGCTGTATCTCGCACACAGCAGGGTAGGCAGAGGAAACCTAGTGTTAAGACATTTCGATCCCCACTTTCTGCCGATTTTTGACACGACTGGCCTCTATACTGTTTTTATATCTTTAATAAGTGAATAACACTTTAAACAAATATTTAAATACATTCAAATTTTATTCTAACAGAAAACTAAATTTAAAACTAAGTTTTTTTTATTTACTTAAAAAAATATACAGATACTTAATTACGATATCAACAGGTACTCGAAATTGCAAATATATTGTGCATCGCTTATTTTATTTAGTTTCATGCTTCAAAGACGACGTTTTGCGTGTTGTTCTACACGAAAATAAACAAAATCACGTAAAATCATCTCAAAATAAGACTCGATGCAAAAAAAATCTATTTCTAAGCATAAATCTGATTGTCAGTACAACAAATATAAACCTAGCAGTCCGTTAGTAGGTAGGCATTAATGCCTACTTTACACATTTTAGTACATTTGTCCCGACGACTATCTACCTACTAGTGGAGTAGGCCATCACCTGGTAAGGAATTCAATGGTTGTAGCTTCGATCTTCCTTAGGAAGTTATTTACATTATTCGTCTGCTGAGACAAGGTACTAAGGTTCCACAACTCTAGAAGCATCTCCGTAATGATCGAAAATCGATAGATAACGGAGTGTTTTCTCTGCCTGTTGTAAATTAGAAAAGAAGGTTAATTTTGCCAAATTAGAGTCTCATTCACAGTAAGTGTCTATAAATTGGCAAATTGGCCTATTTCTTCACTTTCTTGTGTTTATTATAACAATATAAATTATTTCAGACACGGTTACGAATAGACTTGGATTGTTACAATATATCTAGGTTATCTTTAAATGCTATTTTATTTATTATTAGACGATTTATAATAACGAATGCAACGAATATCATATCTTGATATTCTAAAGTTTTTAACTTTACACCTTATCCCGCACATAACAGGTTAGGCAGAGGGAACCTAGTAACCTTATATTAAGTCACTCCGCTACCCATTACGCCACTTCCGTTTCGCCGAATTCCAGAATTCAAGCTCAATTTCCGCAGAATTTTGGAGGTATTTTTACATTTTGCGTTTTACGTGGCTTAACACGCAACGCCTCAAGAAAAAAAGTTAAAGGCTTAGTTTGAAAAAAAAAGGCATCAATATCGAAATAATTATAATAAAAGAAACAGTAAATTTACTGTTAATTATTTTCTATTTACTGATTAGAGTACGCGAATACATTTGCATATAAAGTATCTCTAATATACTGGTTCTGTAGTATGATAAAAAGGTCAACGCTTTTAATCCAACCAATTTGAAAAGTCAGCCTTTACAAAAAACATTACACTGCAAAGGAAACTTAATTGGAACGGGTTACGAACGAAGAAAGTTGAACAATAAAAAAGGTTGTTACTTTCCGAGAAGTTTGGTTACGATTGTAGATATTTTATTTGATCGGTTTATAAGTCATAGCACCGCTAGTCCACTACACATTGGCGGGATTTCTTTCATACAATTTTTATGAGGCAATTTGTTTACATGAGATTAATGTTAAAACTCATCTCGTTATAAAGTGTTTATATGAAAAAAAGGTTATAAAAAGTTACAATGTAAAGTATTGGCATATTTAACCATAGAACCCAATATTTTTATGAAATAGTAGTTATATTATAACGAAAGTCGTTTCAACGTCTCGCTCTTGCTTGTATGAAGGTTAGCTTAAGTCTTAATCAATACTTTTTAAATCTTTGTTCCATTTTAAGGTTATGCATAATTTATACTACGGCATTCGCTAATGTAATGCAAATTCGTTTCCTCGAAGTAATTAACTTTGGAAATTAGAAAAATGACTTTTGAAGAATCCATCCACGTACAAACTACCCTAAAGTTGAAGAACGATTTCTTTATGAAAAAAGAGTTAAATACTGGAATTGTTACCTTTTCTAACGTCACACATAGAGCATTTGAAGGCTTCAGCGTTATTCCTGTAAGTACAAACGCTACAATCCCAATAATTCTCTTCGAGCACTTTAGACGGCCTCTTGCCTCTCCGAATGGCATTTTTCTTGTCCATTTTAACACTCACTTAACCCTAAATTATATTTCTCACACATTAATCATGATATTTTTGAATAGGCACCAGACTTTTTATCGCACATTTGCAAAATATATATCCTAAGAATCATTATTTATTTATGTTTTACTGTGCACGAAACGTACACCACGATTCGCCATGACATATCGGCATTGCGTCGGTAAAGCAGAGCTGGCGCCACTTGTTGTTGCTGCTTTATCGACATTTGCACAGACTAAAATTGGTTGCATTGTTAAGTTTCTCAAATAAAAATTACGAGAGTTAAACAGAGGAAATGAAATGCTTAATATTTTCATTTTTTCGCTCTGGTATCTTAACAAAATGCGGTGTTAAGCTTCGCATCTAAATACGCAATGCCTCAAGAATTCAGCGGAAAGTAGGCAACTGAATTGTCTTAATGCGAACGGAGTGCCTTAACACTAGGTTCAAGACAATCGAAATTTCGAAATTGAGATTTGTAACCGTAGGATATAAACTTATGAACTCTACCTTTGCAACCTGCGTTCCAGTCCACGTGAAATGTCTTCTACTTGTTCTTTTAATATCAACCACCATGGATTATTTAAATATATTTTATCTCCTCTACTTAATTAAAAATTACCCAACATTAAACATTATCGACAACATTTACTACAAAATATAATTTTGCTTTATTAATAAGTTAACAACAAATAATTAAAACTAAAAATATTAAATTATTATTATTATTGCTAGAGTATACGTTGCATAGTTACGTCTATGTGAGAGTATTTTCCGTCTTGTTTTTCTCACGAGACCATTTTTATGTGGATCTACTCTACATTGAAACTTTTTCTGTCTATTGATTGAAGACGTGTTTAAGCCGGAAGTTGTGAATTCGGAATACTAGCAAAACAGAAACATGCACTTACGCATAATTATTTAGTATATTATGTTTAATTTGGTTTATTAAAGAATATATTTAGAATTTATCAAGCCGATAATTCTATAGAACCTATTCTCTTTGTGCCACTTGCCAAGTGATTTTATATTATAACCTTCTGAAGATCTGCCAAAGCCTAAAGGACAAAAATCATATATTTAAAATATGATTGATTACTTCAGTTCTCTGAGCCATATTATTATCTAAGGTTTTAAAAAAATATTTCCTTTCCCTTTTTATAACAGCCGAAACAGCTTAAATTTCAACTATAATTTCACCAATAAGTCCTTACGCTGGCGCTTATTTTTATGTACTTTATTTAAAAAGACACAAAGTTGAATATCGCTCCAAAATAGATATATTTTAGAAAAAAAGATTTATAAAGCGTTTCGGGTTGCTGTTCTAAGAAATGTCGACCATTTTTTTATTTAAACTATGTAAGTCTCTACCTGAGTTTAATTTTTGAAAGAACATTGTGAGTTTAAACATTTAATTGTAATGCCTCGGGGTTAACGTTTTATGCAATTGTACGGACGACGTTTAGCTAGTGATTTTGTTACGTCGGATTTATTAAGTAAATCTTGAGAAATACATCAAGAATATTTTGAAACTGAGATTTAAAAAAGCCATACATAATCTTTAGAAATAGCTTCATGGATCCACAATTTGTTTAAAATTTTATTTTTGTTTTCGTATTATAATAAAATATTACTTTTTGTACGTCACATTTTAAAAGTAATCATAATAATTTAGTAATTATTTCCAAGTTCATTAACCAACAATGACACGATGATTATAAATAAAGTGATTGACTTTATTATCATCTGTATTCAATGTTTCTTTATACATCATGCAAAAAGAAAATATTTTTATCTCTGCGTCTAATTTTGGCATATGGGGAGGGAAATTGCATGTGTAATGTAGGAAAATGCAAAGTTTTGCCGTCAAAGTTTGGGAATAAGACTTTAAAAAAACTTTCCCCCGAGAAGGGATCGAAATCGCAAAAAAGCCATACATGTTTTAACGACGTTACAATATCAACTACTAATTTCATCATTATGTAATAATAGAGAAAAATTCAGTTGCAATATTTATTTTTATTATTTGTTTATCTTAGTCGTTTACCCTGAATTTAAAATTGACACAATACTACAGAATTTTAATATAATGAAATTAATATTCAATAACAAAAATTTTACACAAAAAGACAAAAAAAAACTCAAACAAAATAAAAGAAACAACAATATAACATATGCATTTAAAGAGAAAAATTAAACAACAAAAACGAAATATTCTTTAAAACTGATCGTTTAAAAAGGTTTAACTGAATGCATTGGCAGAATGAAATAAAATCACAGTCATTGTTCATCCTACATAGTAGACGAATAACGTTTCGCGCGCTTTCCGTAAAACACCGGCAACGTGAACGTGAACGTGAAGTTTTGTTTTGTCGCGTTTGTCATGTAGTATCTTGATGGGAGGTTTAACTGCGGGATGTGGATATGTGCATTTATATTTTTTTAATATTTTTAGTGTTCATGAGAAACATTCTATTAGAAAACGTATAAAAATTAGGTATACGTAAAATATGTGCATATGTTTATTAGTATCTTCTATGGTTTGTTTTTCGTTGGTCAAAGGGAAATAAATAGTTGTATACGACACATGATATATTCTAAGTAGCTCTGGCTGTAGGTACAGTGGGTTACATCGATAAGCGTAATTTATGGGCTACACAACAAATTTTTCAAATACAGCAGTTCTTGAGATTAGTGCATTCAGATTTCAAACAACTCGTCTTTATAATTGGCTAACGTGAATTCATCAGACAAAATAATTTATATCATACAATACAAATATCTGGAAATCATAAAATTATTGATAAATAATAATAAATTTTCCTTCACGCGTTTAAAACGCTCTATTGAACAAATATAAGTAGCAACTTTTATAAGCACATTGCGTAAAATGTAGATTGGTAAATTAAAAAAACGTGAATGACTTTCGAGAAATAAAACATTATTCATGTCTAAAAATAAATTAACATAAAAATACCTTGTTTCACCTAAAATACTTTGCGTAACCAATACTATTCAAGGTAAATAGTAACAAATCAATGTACCTTAACGTTGTAACAAACGATGTAATTATTTACAAACTTGACACCAAAAATTCATAGCGAGTGAAGCACGAGCGATTTGCAAAAAAAAATCTTTATAAATATAATGTAAATGAAATAAGCAATGAATTTTGTTACTATATTATTTTTTTAAATTATAACGTGATTTTTAAATCTAATCTAACCGAATTCAAAATAAAAAATATATATTAATAACTATCTATTGATTGGAACTCAGAAACAATTTTATCACAATGATATCTTTAAAAGAAAATGTCTTAAAAAAGATATTTTTACATTCGTAACATAACTCCTTCCTTTTCCCACAATAGCAATATATCAAAGCCGCAGTTGAACCTCCCCCACACCCCTGTCCCACTTGTTGCTTGCGACTTATTGCGGCGGGACACTACGCTGATAAAAAATATGTAGGTATGCATGCGAGTTTTCTTTTTTAATTATAGTGCTCTGTGTGAATTGTGATATTGCATTGTTTTTTTGATAATTATTGAATATTGTGGATGAAAAAATGTGCCTTTTTGAATTAAAAAGATTTTTTGGCATATGTGTTGTTTATTTATTGCTTACCAATTATTTCCTGTATTAACTATAAGGCATACTTTCCGTAATGTATTAATTACAAAATGAAACATAATTTAGTTATCTCTTAAGAACTATATCAAGAAAAATAATGTTATCTAAAAATATTGTGAAAAGTTATTTACAAATTAAGAATAAATTTTGAATATAATAATGTTGAAAGTATACGTGTAGGTTTTAATACCGTTATAATGTTATAGTAATTTTAAATGTTTATAGTGAAAATTGAATAGTAGAAGTAAATACATTATTACTTACATCCCTTACAAAAACATGTAATAATATAAAAAAATAACATTCATAAATATTAAACTCAATATCTATTAAAAAATCAAAACGTTAACATGAATATCCACAACGTATCCACGAGCCAACAATGCAACTTGTTGCACGCAAAAGAAAAAGTAACAGAATAACCAAACAACCGAAAAAAGATGGCCACTGAGTGATTTATTCCCGCACGATGCAGGATTCCCGCTCAAAAAGACTCAGTAAGCCACTAACTTTTTAAAAGCACAGATTAAAATGCTTTCCACAGATCGCACGTTGGCTTTTTTAATTTTTTGTTTTATCTGTTTGTGTTTTCAATTTGAAATGTCAGCAAAGTTTTTGCTTTTTTAATTTTTTAATTACAGCTAGATTAATGTTGGGTTGAACTGTACGTTTTTGTGTTTAATTGTTAATTTAGCTTAAGTGCTTTTAATGTAGCTTTATATTAAGAGATGGGATTTAATTTTTTTTAATATAAAAATATTCTAAATAGTTGCTAACTGCTTGTAGCAGTTATAAAAATATTAAATACCGCTTATTGTTTTTAAATTAATTATTTATTGATATTTGTGCTACTAATTACTACATTAGAATGAAAGTAAACATTTTGTCACTAATTTTCTATGAATAAATGTACAGTTCTTAGCAGAGCAAAATACGGCCAAGCGTTGTTTATAATCTACAAAAAATAATAATAAATAGATAAAATTATTTTAATCTGTTTTTATCTTTGACATTTTCTTATCTATTAAAAAAAATAATATAATGCATAAAATAGGTACACTCATAAAAACCATTACATTGACGTCAAAGAACCCGTAGGCGGTCAGTTTGCACGGCTTCTGAGCTGTGTAAGAATTTTTTTTTATTAAAAAAGCTTGTTGTAACTTATTTATAATTTAAGTTTAATAATTTTTAACAACGTGAAGCTCTTAAAATAGCCATGAGCATATCTAAAGATATTTTTTATATCGACATATCTGGACTGTAGGCTTGAATAGATATGTTCGTCTAAGCGATCTTTTTATTGCCAATTTTTTATTTAAAAAAATCTGCGATGAGCACAAGACTATTCTGGATGGGCATGGACACCCCATGTATTCATATGTAAAGAATATTACACGAATTTTTAATCTCTCTTTGTGGGTTATTCATCTATTTTTATTTGAAATGCCAGTAAAAGCGTATATTAAATAGCACACATATATCTCATATTGGTAGACTGAGGTGAATCGGATCATTTTTTCTTTGAGGATATAAAAATCATACTAAGCCACATTATATGAAACTTTTATTGGCTAGATAGTAATCATTAACAATCTAGCTACGTAAAAAACATAACAAAACTTAAAAATAATAAATAAATATAATAAATAAATTCTCCAAACAGAAATATCCGATTCGCCTTATTTTGTGGGGCGAATAGAATCGAACATAAAAAAATTGTGAATATTTTTTTTGTAACATTATAATTTTTTTAAACATCAAGAAAGTTGAAATAATAATTATTGAGAATAATATTAATGAACACACAAATCACACTTGTACGGGCCTTTTCTATCTCCGATATCGGCATATTTTCGTAGCACGATTCTTCGCATATATGGTACTGAATCCAATCATAAGGAACTAATCTTGTCAAGGAACGAACGAACTATGTACAATTAAATAAAAAGTAATCTTTAACCTTAAATATGAAATTGCCTCGGTCTACTGTATATCTTGGTCTATATTATTATAATAAGTATCACATATATTTTAATCATATAATATATATAATTGTTCAGAATTAACATATAATAGGAGATATTTTACCGAGGATTTCTTACTAATTTCGATTCGATTACACTCGTATTTAGAAAGAAAATTCTCAAGAATTGAATGCATAATGAAAATTATACCACATACACAGCCACGGTGCAATATAACAACACGCTAGGTATGAGATTTTGAAAAAAATTAATTAAGATGACAGAGAGTACTTACTCACTTGTTTTAATACTTTATAAGATTTATGGACCGTACTTCTTCTTTAAAACACCTCAAGCTGGATTTCAACCCACAACCATTGCATAAGCTTAATAGCGCAATATCCCCCACATTCATTACCTTAAAAATGCACCACGAATGCACTGAGTCGAATTTATTTATGAAAATCTCTTCGAAAGCTACAAATAAGCTTTTAATTTTCCTTGTTAAAAATGAAGGTAAATACTCTACATATAAAAGTATGTACATACGTAGATATGAACGCAGGACCTGCCGTCTGACAGACATACATATATCTACTATACATAGGTATACTAAATTCGTCTGAAACTATGTGTTGGTCCCCGCTGCGACAGACTGCGTATTGACTATGGGAATTTTCGACCAGGGCTGCCAATTTACTTAATCGCAATGGTTATTATGGTTTTTTTTATAATGTTAATTGAATTGTTGCTTTTGTAATATTTATTTTTGTGTTTTACAAACTATAATGTTAACTTTAGCATTTTTTCCCCTAACGTTTTCCTCTTAATGAAAATAACTTACGTTAAAACTGCATTGGATAAAACCTAATTGAGGAAAAATTATATAACTATTATATTTTTCAATTTTATAAAGAAATAAAGGGATAAGAATAGCAAAACGACAACGCATTCAAATGTTTAGGAGGAGGTTAAAAGGTTTAGCTATATTTTTACATACAACATTTAATTTTATTATCGTTATTGTTATATATATTTTAGTTTACGAACCCACACCAGTCGATTTTATATTTTATATTTCCATTTCTTCGCTCTGGAGTCGAGGCTAAGCGCGGCGTTGAGTTCT
>DWAN01007039.1:0-10064 GCA_018230445.1 Heliconius hewitsoni | reverse complement strand
GGATCGAACCCACAACCAGTCGGTTTTACAGTCACGCTTTGTGCCACTGCGCCACCACTGGCCTCATTTAATTAAAGTAGTTTCATTAAAAAAATATTTACATAAAAATGAAGACGTGCAACATTTACTTAATATTCGTTAAGTAAACCTCTTTAACTATTAAAATTATGTAATACATAGTCTTGGCCTTATAAAATGAATTTATAACGTTTATGATTCAAATATATTTAAAGGGTTATATTTTAAATCGTTTTTTTTATGATAAAAAACCCATCAATTTTATAAATTTTCTCCACCTGCTAAAAATCTCAACGCAACCTTGATACCACATACATATTTCACAAAGGTCAAAACTCTAATAGGTGTACTATACAAAAACAAACTTCATAGTTAACTACACGTTGCTTCTGGCTAACACGACGATTTTCGTCAATCGCCAGAGACAAAAGAAGGGTGAATATTAAAGGTCCCGGCGACACTTGAGCGAGGTTTTCATCATACGAGACGATGTGCCGCTTTCAAACCCTCTTTTCAGATTCCGACCAAGATTAGGCACTAGTTCTTAGGTGTTACGTTAGAGAAGTAGTACCTATATATAGGCAGGAGTATAAAGTGTAGGTGTGAATTTCATTTATATTATTTTGAGCATCTTAAATAATTTAAGTTATTTATAGATTTTTTTTGTCAGCTTCACGCATCCCGCACACAGCAGGGTAGGCAAAGGGAACTTAGTGTTAAGTAAACACTCCGTTCCCCACTTTCTGCCGAATTCTGGATTGCGTGTCGAGTGGCAGAACTCAATGCCGCGACACCAGAGCGAAGAAAATGGAAATATAAATTTAATTAAATATTTCATCTCCTCGAGTGGGGAGCGAACCCACAAGCTGTCGGTTTTACAGTAACACTTTGTGCCGCTGCGCGACTGGCTTCTATAGATCTTTATAGATTTTGTCTTAAAATAAAAGCATGTAAGGTCATTTAAAGGTAATTTAAAACTCCAATTAGATATCACATTGTTCACAATGTATGTGTACTGTGGGCGACTGTGGGGTACTTAAGGTACCTAGACTTGATCGACCTAGCAAATAGTACTAGGGTTGATGCTGAAACTAAAAGCATAATTTTAGAATATGTACAGCATATTGAATCGCAAATTTATATAGATATAATTTCCCACGTTAAAAGTTTTACAATTTACATTAAAATGATTATCGATATTTATAATAAACATCACTAGCTTGTTATAGCACGTCATCACTACCATAACTCGGAACGCCCCTCGACTCCAGTGCGATGATTCAGCACACTCAGTCCAAAAGGCTTTTACGATTCCTCTTTCATTCCGTTCAATTTGACTAGTACTCTTACGCAGCCTAAGGATAACGTGAAACTATAGAGGAATCGAGTCTATTCACTGTTCAAAGTGGTTAGTCATTTTCTTCCGTCTTTATAAAAAAATGCTGATCGAATAGGTTCGATTTTCAATGGTGAGAGCAATAACTTTGTATTTTTTTTAGATAAAACAAGCAATTCGCTACCATCGTGGCTCTATTGAGACTTGAGACGCGAGTTACATATTCTCTTCCAGAAAACAGCTGATGCATGCAGATTCCCTCGATCGAATTGTTATGCACGGTGTAAATACACGTTGCTTTTTAACTTTATAAGTGCCAATGGTTTACATTTAATTTTAATCAATCATTGAATTGGAGCATTAAGGACATATATAGGAAAATCATTGATTTTTTTGTTTTTTTTTTCTTAAAATTTAAAAGAGCATGAAAAAATATACATGTTTTATAAATTCTTTTAGATTGGGATAGGAATTCCAGATAATTAGACAAAACTTTGGCTGATATAAATATTGGTCTCATTTATAGGTGAAAAATATTCGATCGATAGACAGATTATATTGTATTTATTTATTTCAATAATTTAAAAGAAATTTTAACAAATTGCGTAGTGAGATCTAGCGATGTTCTTGATTGATTGATGATTCCGTACCTTTTAAGGAAAAAAGAAGAAAAAATCCTTATAAGACCAATTTGCTGTTCGTCCGTCTGTCTACAAGATGGAAGTATCAGCACCACTTTAAATAAAACCATAGTTTTACTACTGCATCAAAGCCTCGTACAATATATGTTTTTTTTTAAACAAAATAAATAATAAAATTGTTTTAAAATAAAATGCCATTTGTCCAGAACGACGCACGTCCACATAAACCTAACAAAGGGAAACCGCCGCATACGCCTCATTCCGAAATCGAGTCGTAGCCTCTTCCACCTGTATATTTTAAAATTATAAAGAGAATCAATATAATAGGGTACTTTCGTTTGAACTAGAATTATGAAATTTGACAGCTAGCATTTACAGGTAGAACAAGTACAGATAAAAAATTGGACACTATATATTTGTAGTTAAGTCCTAAAGAACTATAGCCTTAAAAGGGAGACAAAATTTGGTATTAAAGTCGCTAATACAATTAAAGTATCAGATGAAAGGGTTCTGACTAAGCTAAGCTTAAATATTAGAAAAACTTTGTACGCTTGTCCTGTTTTTTTTTAAATAAAATGCTAGTGATTTATTATTTATTTTTTTATTTTATTTTAACAAAACTATCCCCAAAAAAAAAGTTTCCCGAAAAGTAAAATTTTCTGAAATCTGTAATTAAAATATCAATAAAAATAACTAATAATACAACATAAAGGATTAAACTAGTTTAATTCAAAGTAATTATAGTTATATAATGTATATTTTTGAAACTATTACGTTTTTTCAAAAAGTGGAACGCATCTACCCTGGTTTTACCCTAATAACATAAATAAATCTAAATAGACTGAACTATTTTGGAAATAACTTCTTGTACTTTCAGATTAGTAGGACAATTTACATATATTAACAACGGTCACTTTAACATCGTTACTCAAATTGAGAACTCGCTAGGCACACACAGTCCACATAATATTGAGCTAAAGAAGCAGTTTAATGCAGTCCACACGTATCTTGCCATATTTCCGATTCGACGAATCCGAATTTTACTCTCACTTATAATAAAGATATATTTTTCATCTAGTCAGACTAGAGATAACGCAATATAAAGAAAACGGGGTCAATATTTGATCCTAAAAATCTAAAAAGAATTTAATCATAATTCTTTTCAATTTAATGCTTTTCCGCACCTATTTCTCGTTGATTAAAACAAAGTAAAATTAATGTTTCTTAACTCATAATGAATTAATATTGAAATACTCAAATCATTTCTTCACCCTTATAATAATATTTTTCATCCGTTTTATAGTATACCATTAAAATCTTAATAAATCGCAACATCAATCAAAGCGCCAACGAATGAAAAATGGCGAACACCATAAAAAATAACGCACAATTATTATGTCGCACGCGACGTCTGTTCGTAATTATAACATTTAGTCGGCATCAATCATTTAGTCTTTTTTTTTTTATTCTGACATAATAATTACTTTCATTGACTAGTGTAATATTTTGTGTTTAAATATATATGTGGCGCGCAGGGGCACAAAGTGTAACTGTACACGCGACTGTTTGTGGGTTCGATTCGACATCTAAGTTAATTTTAGTTTAACAATTATCTTATTTAAGTATGCTCTGCTTTACATTAAACGTGATTTTCAGTCGTATTACAGATTTTATTTCAAAGATCATATTCTTTTGAAAATCAAAGTGTTGCGGCGTCTGAGCATAATTTTATCTTTTTTTAAATTACTTAATTATTCGAACAATTTATTAAACGAACGTAACGAACTTTTTTCTATTTAAAAGTTTCTGCTTGACAATGCCCTGTTGAGTTCACAGACATACAGCAAGCAACAACATACAAAGCAAGTTCAACGTTCAAGCGGAACTCAACGATGCACTTTGTCTAAAAATAATATGATAAAATTTTTATAACATACAATATATAAAACGTATTTAAAATGCACATATTCGACACCTCCCATTTCCTTAAGAAAACTCAAATAAAGCCATTTTGAAGTAGAAAGCAAACATACATGCCATTTGACTCGCTATCGTGTTTGTTGTAGTTCAAGTGCTGCTTGCTGCTCCAAGACTATACAATCCCTCGTGGATTAGAACTACTTAGGATAGCTTAAGTGCTGCTGTATAATTTGTAAATAAGTAATAGTAAATAATAATTTGTAAATAACTTAAATAGTGAGGATTTTTATTATTATGTATGAGGCCAGTCGTGGGACAAGCGCGTGAATGTAAACGCGACAGATCATGGGCATGGGCGTAGGAAGAGAGAAAAACGGAGTGAGCCACGCCCACCCCAGAACAGTCTGGTCCACTCCAGAAACTTTACTAACATCAAAATTTGGTCTTGGGTTCATTTTCCACTCGAGACATGGTGCCGTTTTTACCTTCTGAGGTATGGGGCCCTAGAAACATTGTAAGAGTTGTATATTCTATTTGTAAAATTGGCTTCGTTTTATAAAACGACTCGCTAACCAAACGATTATTCTGTCACAGTTTTGTATAAGCATTCGTGTACATAATACATACAAATGTATATAATATAAGATGGAGACGTATTCGCTGGGATCAGTATATATTAATACAGGTGCTAACATACATCCCAAGGGGAAACCGAGGAAAGCGTTTGAATTATGCACTGCTACGTCAAAGGGAAACCCGCCTCTAACGAAACTAATAGGGCCAATCTGTATCCCTTTATAAAGCATTTATAGCTGATTCAAGTACTAAGTAAATCAGCAACATTATAAGGCAATTAGCATTCAGTTCACAATATCGGCAAGCCGGTAAACATCGGTTGAATATTGTATAAAGAATTAAACAGCTTAGCAAGCTTATAAATGGCAATTGATTGAGAAGCGTTAGTAATCTAACCCAGTTAAGATGGTTCTTATCGATATGATCGGATAAGTAAGCAATTCAAAAGGTCTAGTATTGTAAGTTTAGTAGTGGAACTCAACGCCGCGTTTTCTTTGCCAAACCGAAAAAATTAAAATAAATAAAACCATTCTCCCAAATGGGGATAAAAACATCGGGTTACAGTCAGGCTCTGTTCCACTACTCCTTTAGATATTTTTCATAATAAATGAGACCGTAAATGTGATCGTTGTGGGTTCGATTATCAAGTGGGAAATATTTTATAAACATTTCCATTTCTTCGCTCTCGCTCTAAGACAAAGTACGACGTTGAGGCGGACCTCAACGTGGACGACACTACGTCCCGAAGTCAAGCGCAATAGGTGAACCCCTCAACTTGAACGCAGTGTCTTAGCTAGTGCTAAGACACTCCGTTCAAGGATCCAAAAAAAATAATAATATCATTGAAGACATTTTAAAAGAAATAAATTTAAATTCCGAAACATTAATATTCGTATCTCAATTTTTGTTAACAAGATGCAAACAAACCACAACCGCCAACGAAACGAGCATCGCATCGAGACGAATAAAGTTATTTTGTTAAATATTAGATAGAGATCATTTCTATTTCTATAAAAAAATTGTAATTAATATTCTTACTTGTAATTAATATTATGCGTTGGGTTGGTTTTTCACTGCTAATTTGATGACATTTTTTCTTCATTTATAATACCAATTATGAAGTTTTATATATGAAGTTTTTCACGAGCGAAGTGTAAATCGTTGTTTAAAATATTAATGTAAAAGTTGATGAATTTTATATTCAATTTCATATTCCAACATATTATAACTAAGAACAAGACAAAGGTCATATCTTACGACAACACATATTTATATACTGTTATAGAATAACAACCAACAACAAAACAGTATTCCAATACCGTCACAGAGATGTATAGCAAAAAAAATCCAACAATAACTTTAGATTACCAGATAAAACTTGATATATTCTACTAATACCATTTTTAATGATTTTGATTCTTTTTTTTTTTGAAAAACGTAGTTTATTAATAACTGTAATAATTCTTATAAATAACAAAAATATTTTTGAACATACAATTTTGTTGACAAACCCTATAGTTTACATCCGAATCACAGACGGAAAATATCCGTATAGTTTATACATTCCGATTTATATCGAGACATCAAATTCCTTGAAACTCTCCACAACTCGATCCTAACTTATTCAATGTTTGACGAACTAGCAAGATACGTTCAACTTCACAAGAATGTCTCTTGAGATATGAAGACGATTTACTTTTGATAAATTATAAATATACTAATAAGTTTACAACTTGAATTTTTAGTCATTTATACAATAAAAAAATTCAAATTACATACTACCAAAATGGATCCTTCCAATCAAAACTCTGTAAGCATAACAGTGAGTATCGTTACAACGATTTTTGTATGTTTTAACTTCAATACATATATTGATTGATTCCTACATACTAAAAAAGGTTTTTTTATGTGTGCAACCTTTTTTTAAATTTCATATGCATCCTGCGCATAACAGAGTAGGCAGAGAGAATCTGGGAACCTAGTGTTAAGACAATCCGTTCTCCATTAATACATTTTCGTTTCCCACATTGAGCCGCGAGATAAAGAACTGTCTGATTGTTCACAATAGATTTATCCAGTGACAGTAGATTTGCAGAAAATGGAGAAAAAGAATATGTATGAGCGAGCATCTACTACTAATATTTTGTGTACAATTTACTTAATGCTTATTTACATTAAAATATATTACGATGTTGTTTAACAATATGCGCCTAGAGAACCTATTAAACGTAATTTCATACATTGTTCAGGCAAAAGGCTTCACACCCAACAAAAAGCTTCACGGAAACTCACTTTAGCTCGAGATATTTCACTAGCAATGTTAACACACAGTATCCAATTGTAATGAGCGAATAAAAATATATATTATAACATTTTTTTTATTATTTTATCAAATCACTACTAATCAACAATTGGTGTGTGTAGACTTTTTCTATTATCTATAGGTAGTTATTTTTCTTCTGGCACTTATTTCTAAAATATGATATAATTAAAAAATGAAACTATCCATATTTACAGTATGGACAAATAGAAAAATATTAGCGTGATATCCCTAAATACCAACCTCTAATAACATTTTTTTATATGTTATAAATAATTAAAAAATATTATAGATTAATATGTATTATTTAAATATTTATTTTTTAATTTACCCAGCTCGCTGTAATACAGCATCTTATGTTCCACGTAACACACATATATAGTAGCTATAGGTCCCGCGTACAGTCTCTTCGCCAATTTGTTAGCGCTTCACAAAGCAACCTCTGTTAATATTATTTCAGACAAGGCCCTCTTAAATTAAACGATACAATATACAATTTGTGGTGTAATATGAAAGGAAGATTAATGAGTCGGTGCTTTTGCATTTTTTTTCAAGCAACTTTTATTAAAATTCAAGATTCACAGATAAGATAATTGGAAAGATGAAATGCTCCGTATTTCTATTTCACTTTTGTTTTATTTGTTTGTTGTGAAAAAATATACATACAGGTTGTAGGTCTACTTAGAATTATAAAACAAGGCTGAAATCTATATAAAGGTCAGTGGCCCAGGGGCACAAGCATGCGATTGTGAGCGCAACAGGTCGCGGGGTTGATTCCCACTCGAAGAAATGAAATATTTAATGTTTTTATCTATCCCTCTGGTATTGAGACTAAGCGTGGCGATGAGTTTCACAGTTCCACAATCTCCAGAATTCGACGAAAAGTAAGAACTGAGTGTCTTTACACTAGGTTTCCAGATACAGTGTGAATTTAAAAAAAAAAACTAAGAAAGAAAAAAAGAAATCATTTTTGAAACAACATCATAATATTACTATAACTGTCATATCATGACAAAATCGACCAGCGGTTAAATGAAGTAAATGCAAAGCAACAATTTATTTCATTTCATACAAGTTCATACTTATTACACCTTTCTGAATGCATGAAGAACATGTTTTGTTTGACTCTGCTCAGTACTTCTTCTCAGCTATGTTTTGAATTTAATCAACAGTAGCACGTATTCTTTGTTGGAGCTCGTCTTTGCTATAATATTATATTTATTTCGCTAAAAGTAAAACAGTAAAATGTGTCAATTACAATTTTACGAAAGGAAAACAGAAATAACAAAGTCTTTTTTTTCTTAAATAAAACTATATCTCAATCAATAGGTTTATTTTATTTTATGATTTATAAGCATAGCTACACAAAATGTTGATGCAGCCTAAAAGAATAAAAAATAATGTAAATAGTTAGTTTAGCTTAACATTAAATTATAATATCGTTTATTTGGTTAACAAAATTTTTCATATCCATTTTTTTATTTTTGTCATAAATCAAATTGTAATTATTATTATTTATATTTTTTTAATGATATTTTTTTAAGCAAAGATAATAATAATTTATATATTGATAATAAATTATCTTGTTCATAAATATTGCGTAATTTAAACATGGCGATGGCAAGTGGCATTATTCTCCGTCGCCCGATGACGAGGCCGTACTTTGTGTTTCGTGATATTAAAAAAAATTTTTTTGTATTTACCTTACATTCATTTAATCTAGGAATTGAAATTATTGCCGCTGAGTGAAATTAATGAAATAACTTGAAAATTGCTTATTATTTTAATATTCAACTAGTTTCTGAGTTCGTGGTAAATATTGATGATTGATGATGATTGAAGCTAATTTAATTTTTAATTTTTATAAGTTGTAGAGACCTTTCGTCGTCGTCGTGAGTTCGATTCCTAAACGAATAAAAATCAAATAAATAAATCAGCTTCACGCTGTATCCCGCACACAGCAGGTTAGGCAGAGGGAACCTAGTGTTAAGACAATCCGTTTCCTGGCCATATTTTCCGCCACGCTTTGCCTCGACACTAGCGCAAAGAAATACTTTACGCTAGTGTCGAGGCAAAGCGCGCTCAACATGCAACGCCTTTAGAATTCGACGGAGTGGAGAGCGGAGTGTCTTTAATCTAGGCTCTCTCTGCTTGCTATGCTACATGTGGGGAAAAAGTGGTATCACTAATAAACATACAGTGTCGATTATGCTTTAATTAGTATTAGACTTTAGTTTGACACAAGCACAAATAGGCGTAGTAATAGAAAATCAAATGGAAATTTGCGTCGAAGTGGTCTTTGTGGATGTTTAGTAATTGGCGAGAGTGCTTGATTGGTTTCCAAAAGGATTAAGTTTAAATCTCGCATAAAGCGGGATAGGCAGGGGCAGCCTCATTTTTTCTTTCTATTTTAATAGTTATCGCTTTTTTAAATCTTGAGTTCTTGTTTTTTGAGCAACGTAGCAGTTAGTGTTACCAAACCAGAGAATTAAAAATAAGTAACAATTTCCGTAAGTTTTCTAGTGTCAATTTCAAGTAAATGCACGAAAAAGATATACGATTGGCATATTTTGAAACAGCAACATTTTTCTACTCATTAGTCCTTCTTAACCAAATTATTCACACATTTAATTAAATTATTCCACTTTTGTACGCGATTTTGCCTATTATGTACAATAAAGAATTTTAACAAAGATTTGTTTTTTTTAGGTTAATTAACTTTTTTTAAAACTCGGTGGAATGGATTATTTGTTTTTAATATTTTTATTTCTCCGCTCTGGTAACACGAAAAAGCGTGACGTAGCGTTGCGCCTCGAAAATTCTGCGAAAAGTAGGCAACGGAGTGGACTTAACACTAAGTTCCTTCTATCATTCTGCTATTAAAATGGCTTCAAAGATGTATATTTGTATTATTCCGAATACGTGTTCGATAGATGAATAGACTTGAAAAATCCACGCTCCACGTAAAATCGTTACTAGCGTGCAAATAAAATTTGAAATTTAAATTCCCAAACTTTAAACGGCGTATCCTGAACGAACGGTCGGACCACTCCACATTGGCACATATACGTGACGGTTGTGATATGCAGTCTTTATCCTCTTGTAAACGGAATAACCGGATCAATTTAGATGGTATTGCAAAACGTTTTAATATAAACTGTTAGAGCTACACTTTTAATTTAGTTTATATATCTTTTTTTTTTAAACATTTTTAAAGTGTTAATCCACACTTAGGAAAATATAAATACTTATT
>DWAN01007038.1:0-10064 GCA_018230445.1 Heliconius hewitsoni | reverse complement strand
GGCAGAACTCAACGCCGCGCTTAGCCTCGACACCAGAGCGAAAAAATGGAAATATTTACCTAAACTTAAGTAAATATTTCATTTCTCGAGTGGGGATCGAACCCACAACCAGTCGGTTTTACAGTCACACAGCGTGCCACTGCGTCACGACTGGCCTCAAAAAGTCTCGTATTAAAGTTAATATTTATACCAATACAAATATTAACTTTAATACGAGACTTAAATGACGTCTCGTATTCGCACAGTACCGTGGTACGACAGTCTCAGCCGCCGTTATAATTTGTTCGAAACATCGCTGTGGGAAGGCGTTTGGTTCCCTCGCTTCCTTTGTTAACATTTAGAAACTTCAGTTGTTTCTTAATACGAATTCTGGCTTGTCTGCATTCTGATTACTTTCAAGATTGTATTATTATTGTAGTTATTTTTATTATTGTTATGGGGAACTTGGGATGTTTTAAATATTAATAATCGATTTAAAAAAAAAAATCTGTTGTTTACTCTGTATACTCTGTTTTCTATTTTACCTTCCATTTTCGAAACGGAAAGCATTGACAAAGTTGCAAAACTCAAGGCCACGTTTTTCTTCTCAGCAGAGCGAGGAAATGGTAATACAGTAATAATTCATTCCTCTGAGTGAGATTCAAACTCAGAACCATCTCGTTTACAGTCCGGGTTACGGGTACTGGTTGTAGGTTCGATTCCCACTCGAGCAAACAAAATATTTGTTTGAATTTATATTGTCATTTCTTACATGCAATACCTCCAGAAATCGGTGGAAAGTGAGGAACGGGGTGTCTTAATACTAGGTTCCCTCTACCTACTCTGTTGCTTGCGAGATACTTCAATAAGCAAATTCAATCTAAAATGAGAAAATCATAAAAAAATACATCAACTTCTATTCAAATTTCTCTACAAAACTAAGCATCGAATATAAATACCTTAACAGGAAAATATCAGTTAAGCATACTGTCTAAAAGTAAACTGTTCCACAGCACGAACAAAACGCGTGGAATTTTGATGAAACCATACACACAGTCGGGTATTTTTGTAACAAGAGTTGCGAGTTTAATGAGATCATACATCGCGCTCTCACAGTGCGTAGGTAGTTGCTAAGTAATGGCCATGTAATGGGCGGATTAAGGAACTTTTTAATTGTTTTGCGGTGTTCCTCTGTCAAAATGATCTTACGTGATAATATGTTCTAGTAATAGGAAAATTTACATATCTCAACCTGTTTGACTGTGGAGGCGACGATTGTGGGTTTTATTCCCATTCCAGGATATTAAATATTTTAATTTCCATGTTCTGGTAACTTGTTAAGTTCCGCCACTTAACATACACAATTTCACAGAAAAAGAAAGTGGGAAAGGTTCCCTTGGGCCACCGTGTCAAATGCGGGCTAAAGCGTGAAACGATTGCGTCTATCATATTATATGATTAAAATGGTTGTTCTCTGTTATTTCATGATGAAACTTTTATTGAGATACTCTAGAAATAATACAATCTTATCTTTATTTTTAGATTTTTAGCGGAATAGAAAACTTTGTATAAAATATACATTCTGACGTTAGTTCTCTTGGGACTGAGCGTCTAAGTCTTTTCAGCTAGTTTTGTGTTGGTAATACAACACCAAAAGAACTACCAACATTGAAAATATTTGTAGATACATTTAAAATGAAAACAATCTGTTCTTTTGTATATTATAATATGGTTTTAAATCCTTTATATATGGAGAATGATATTGATATTTTTTTATTGTAAAAATAGGTACCTATATTCATTTTTAATTTTTGTAATATTACATCGATTTTTTTAGCTTTTTATGTTTTAGTTATTTCATTTCTCCCACACTCTGCCTAATTTTCGAGACATTGCTTGTGTGTGTGTAACGGCGTTCTGGCTGGGGTTGTCTGGTTACTTGAGCGAAGAAATTAATGTAACTCGTTCCCACGAATGGAAATCGAATTCAGAACCGTCACGATTTACGGTCAGACGTTGCGCCGCTGCGCCATGACTGCTCCATCTATTACTCTTGGTATTTAAAGTCCTTCGAGATATACATTTATTATTCTATAACATTAAAATTTTATATACAGGGTGCTTATATTTAAAGATTCTACGATAAGGATAGTTTCGATACTACGGTCTTCGACAATAAGCGGCGGTACAAATTAACATTACCATTGCCTCACTGTTATCGTAAATTCCACGTTCGATCGTACGCAGTAATTGGAACGTATAATGCTCGGATGGAGATCCATTCAACGGCCTCCAGGAATAGATTGTTGATATTTCTAATTAAGTTTCTGCATGTAGTATGTAAGGTATGAACAATTAAAAATATTTTTTTTTTTTGGCATATAAATTTAGTTTATTTTTTAGGCCAGTTATGGCCGAGGTTCGCAAAGTGTGAAGTAAACTCGACAGATCGAGGGTTCAATTCCCACTCGGGGAAATGAAATATTTAATACTTCCATTTTCCTTGCTCTGATGTGAGGCAAAGTGCGGCGTCTTTTTCCGTCGTTCAACACGCAATGCCTCCAGAATTTGGCGGAATATGGAAAATGGAGTGTCTTAACACTAACCTCTGGGATACAACGTAAAGCTGAAAAAAAATCTAAATACAATTTGTATGGTAATTTAGATTAAATGTTCGTTTACGTTCGATCAACTATTCATAGTATTGTATAGTTGATCGAAGTTGTTTACATATAAATGTAATATATATTATGAAACATTATGTACTTCTAAGCGATGATTGTGGATTCGATTATCACTCGGGGGATTGAATATCTTTCATTTTGCTGCTGTAGCATAAATTACGGCGCTAAGCTCTGCCTGTCAAATCAGACTATCACGAATTCAGCCAGAAAGCAGTAAATTTCATTACTAAAATTCCTTTATCTGTATGAAGCGAAAAAAAATATCCTAAAACGAAAAAAAGCCTCAAAAATCAGTAACAAAATCGCAAGCACGTATCTTATGGAGAAAGGAATCATACAACAAGTATTCTGCGGGATGAATAAATAAGTAGTATTTTTTTTTCATCTTCAAGCATCTCGCGTCTCATGCGGGTAGACTGTGTTGTGAAAAAAAAAACCATACATTTTTGTCCAGTGAAAGTTGCTATGGAAGTAAAATGTAGAACTATGTAATACCAACAAAGAAAAATTGAAGATTTTTTTATTTGAATGTTTAATATTTATATAAATATATATATTTGCCGTCGTGGCGCAGCGGAATCGGTTGGAATTCGGTGGAAAATGGGGAAGGGAGGAGGAGGATTAGGATTAAGATTCTGCCTACCCTGCTGTGTACGGGCTACAAGTGCAAAGCTAAAGATGATTTATTTAACATTTAGCGACAGTAGAGTCTAAGGCCAAAATCTACGTTTTCATGCTATTTAAAAGGCTTGAATGAAACGAATACCAAAATATACACTATTATTTCTTTAGCTCTACGCTGTATCCCACTAATAGCTGGATAGACAGAGGGATCCTACCGTCAACGTGACGTGACGTTATATTCTTCACTTTTCGCTCAATTTTTAAGACATTGTGACATTCGCTTGTTTGCCTTGTCCTTTTCCATAAAAAAAAAATTAAAAAAAATTGTGTGTCGATTGGCGAAACTCAACATCGCACTTTGTTATCATAGTGAGGAAATTAAAATAATATTATTCATCTGAATATAAATCTTATCACTACACGCAGATGCTGTGCCGTTATACGATAAATTACACGATTTTTTAAAAATCGTGTAATTTATCGTAAAAGCTAAAAAAAATATTATAAATATATGCACTCGAAAATATGCGACTCAACGACGGTGTCATAACTCTATCCAACTATACGAAAATGGTTCACGTCATCTCTACGTCATATAGGAAGGAGCATTAAAGTCTTTCAATACGAATTCATGACGCGATAAAGTTGGGATAACCGGGAGAGAGGTCAAACGCATAATCGATATTTTATGCTTCACTCAGTTCACTTACTGTCAAATTCTTTTCTTATTATAAGTTATTATGCTTAAAATGAGAAACTTGGGTATGTTTTTGAAGATTTTTATTTTTTAAAATTTTTATTATTTTTTTAAGAATCGAGTAAAACAGTTGTATATAATAACTGTTACAGCTATGAGCAAATTTGTCGAATTAAGTACTTTAAACGGATATAACTTTTTTAATGATGATTGTAATAAAACAAACCCCATATGTTAAGGGACGTTTACCAAAATTTAATAGTTAAAACTGGATTTAAATCGGTTTAGCCGATAGCGACACGCATGGACAATCAGACAGACAAGAATTTTAAAAAACGTTGTTTTGGGTTCCTATTACATTAATAATAGTTCCCAATAACATTTTTTCTTATATATTGTCCAAGAACAGATCGTTACGATTTCATTATAAGTATAGATTAACTGAAGCCGACTTGGCACATCAGCACAAAAATGCGGACTGTAAACGAACATATACACGTTACCGATTGCCACTCGGGGAACGGAAGTTTAATATTTTCATTTCTTCATTCTGGTAACGAGGTAAAGCACGGCGTTGAGTTCCGCATCGAGAACTCAGCATAAAGCAAATTAATAAGTTCTACGTAAAGCAAATTATTAAGTTTATTTAAAGCTTGCTTGTTGACTCACCTGCCGTACTGTATAAAACACAAAAGTAGAGAAATATGTGACTGTATGTAAGAGCAAAGAATTGAGTCAATTTATTCTCTATTTTCTGGTTATTAAAACTTTTTAGTTAATCGGATCTATTCAGGGTCCCGCCGTTACGCAGGGGATCTGTAAGCGCAACCGGTTGTGGGTTAATTTCTCAATTTCTAGCAAATTAAATATTTAATATTTTCATTACATTGCTCTGGTGTCGAGGAAAAGCGCGAGGTTGAATATCACAACTCAACTCACAATGCCTCCAGAATTCAGAAGAAAGTGAGGAGTGGAGTGTCCTAACTAGGTTCCCTATCCTTATCCTAATAGTTTATAGTATCCTTATCCTAGTAGAACCCTTGTAAAATTAGATTTAACCTTTTTTTGTTTTATATATAAAATGAGTTAATTTCATAAATTCTTTAGTACTAAAATATAACTTAATTACATACAAAATTAACGTTTTGAAATGTATATTTTGTTCCTGCAATGTTGACAGGTATGACAGGTACAACTATAGACTAGTTTAAATTATCCAACTGATTTACCTTATTAAATATTGTTATTATAAATTAATTCTGAAACTAGTAGTATAAAAAAAACTACGGTAGATATCTTATTTTTCTAAAATAAATTAAATACAACCTCTACGGTAACAAATTCTTTTTTTTTATTATTCATTTTTTTCTTACACTACGGATTTAAGGGCCATACCTTTTGTAATCATAATACTCAGTTTACTTGATACACTTCCGTTGGTGTGGAACGAGTGGTGGAACTCAACGCCGCGCTTTGCCTTGACACCAGAACGAAGAAATGAAAATATTAAACATTTCATTTCCTCGAGTGGGGATCGAACCCACAACCAGTCGCGCTTAGAGCCATACTGACTGGCCTCATAGTATAAAAAAAACACTTATGTAAATATTGGTATACACGCTGCGTTAAAGTAGCGAAGCTTCTTTAATATTTGATTGTCATATTTCCCTCACAAAAAGCGAAGCGTGTAACCGTCGAATTAGAAAACTTTCCAATACACAAAATAAACCGTTTATAAACAAAGAAAAATAGTTTGAAATTCTTTTCTGCTACTAGGTCATGCGAGTTTTAGCTTTGGTATAAGTAAGTAGCGACAACATCGTACATATTTAGGCGCTTACCCTGTTACATATAGCAAGGTTAGGTTAAGGGAACCTAGTGTCAAGACGCTGTTCCCCACGCACTGCCCTAGTTTGGACACATTGCAGGAAATATTTATAATTTATTTTCCTGAGTGGAAATCAAATCGAAAACCATTGCGTATATAGCCAGTGACAATGGCTTCAACCATCATATACCATGCATACGAATAGCATCCATGTATTAATTCACATTCACTATGAGGGTTCAAATATGAATATCAGTACAATTTTATTTAGCTTCACAATGTATTCCGCACATAGCAGAGGAAGCAGAGGGAACCTGGAAACCTGATGTCAAGAGACTCCGTTACCATTTTCCATTTACCACTTTCCGCTGAATTCTGAAGGCATTACGTGCCTGATCACCAGAGCAAGCAAATAAAAATATAAAATATAATTCCTCGAGTGGAAATCGAACCCACAGCATATCAGTTTATTAGTTGCACGCTTATATCTCTGCACCACAACTAGACTACATCACAACGTGCACAATAAAAACAGAAGCCAAGTAAATATCTTATAACTTGTCCCCTAATGTAATAAAGCAGGACACCGCTCTGCATTCCTATGTCCCCGTCAAGTTTGCTTTGCGGGAAATATACAGTGGGAAAAATGCGCGTTCAGAATATCAGATGAACTGTGCTGTAGGTACTAGTATACTACAGTGTTTATCCTTACATACTATAGGGTTAATATTTAATGGTATTTATTGTGTGTGATGGTAATATTTTGCCTTTTTTTTTTGGTGATGTTATGTTAATTGTGTTTTGAATTATTGTTTGTGTTAAATTTTGTTTGGAATTATTTGGAAAATAATCAAGGGCCCCTCCCTTGATTATTACTTACTTTATTATTACTAAGCCATACGTTCGTATCGAGCTACGTCAAAATTCTTATACGATTATTACAATTTATTTATGTTGTTAGTAATTTACCTTCATTTTTTTATGAAATTTTCACAAAACACAAAAATTCCTACCCAAGACAGTACTCAGCTTCAAGCAGATTTATCATAACAAGAGAACAAAGCGAAATGCATGTTTTTAAAGAGAAAGCCCTCCAACAAAGTAGCGGACGCGACAAAATGGCCCACATAAGCTTAGACAAAAGTATAAAGGATCTCTCAGTAATGAGGGTCTCGGTCATTTCACGCTCATTTCAATGTAAATTCGAGGTTTCGCGGTGTTTAGAACGCTATGTAAATATATAACAGAAGATTTTGATTAAACTTTATTAAATCATTGCGCCTCTGGAACATTTTCATTAATTTGTTCGTGTAAAATATCTTTTTCGAGTGTTTATAGTTGGGCGGTACTGAAAGTGTCATTGGGAATATGTATATAAATCATTTATAAGTCATATATGTATATAAATCATTTATAAATGTGCGTATTGTTGCCGGTAGTAGAGTTAATGGTGGGTTTTATCAATACAAGGATGTTAAGGAGACCACTGACGGAGAAAAGTCACCTTTAAGAATTATATGGTAGCGAAACGTGGATGTTACAGAAGAATAACGAAATCTCTTCGTAGAATATGCGGAATCAGCTTGGCTGGTAGAATGAAGCTGTACACAAATGGCATTTACTAGCGAAAATGTCACGATAAGAATGAAGAAGAATGAAGAATACGCTCAAGTGTTTTGGACACGTCAAGCAAATCAATGATGAAAGAATGGCAAAAAGATTTATGGAGGAAAAGTGAGCGCTAAGAGAGGTAGGGGGAGACCTCGCTTGACCTAAGAGAAAACAGGTCACGAAAAAAGCAAAAAGATTGATGCAAGAAGACGAGACGAAAGATATTTGCAGAGGCCGTAGCATTTGGCACTTCCTCCTCTCTGGCTAACCCGAAAGCAATAAGCGTAAACGTGAAGTTGAAAAAAATAAGTATTATTTCCAATTACATCACGTAAATTTTTTTTTAAACTATTTAAAATGATCTTATTAGCAGCCCAGCTTAAAATACGAGTCGATCAACATCATGATGATCATTTTCTATTTATGAAAAAAAAAAACGAAAAAGCGAAGGTTTCATGTGGAGTCCTAGAAACTACATATAGAAAAATACAACTTTGAGACCGTCGTGTTGCACAAGCGTTTGATTGTATTCGATTCCTTCTCAGGGGAATAAATTATTATAAATATTTTTTTTTCTGGTACTAAGGCAAAAAAACCGCGGTGTTAAGTTCCGCCACTTAATACACAACACATAATACCTCGAAAATTCAGTGGAAAATGGGGAACAGAGTGTTTCATTACTAGGTTCCCTCTGCCAATATGCGAGATACAACTTGAAACAGGAAAAAACACTTGATGTGTTATTTTTTCTTAACATATTTCCCGTTCTACAACAGTCTTACGTAAATTATAATCTTGCATATTAATGTTAAGGAAACGTCTTCAAATATATGTAAGAGCAAAAAGATACTTATTCAATATGGATACATAACGCCTGAAGCAAAAAAAATCTTGTACGTGACGATCTATATCGTTAAAAGTTTCATTTAAACTTCTGTATTACTAGAAATAAGAAAATTTGAAGCCGTCGTGAACCATCGGAACAACGTCTGACTGAAATTCAACGGTTGTGGGTTCGACTCCTACTCGGAGTTATAATTTATTTTAATTTCTTTGTTCTTGTAGCAAAACATAGAGTGGCGTTGAGTTACATACACCACATAACACGCAATTTCTTAAATTTAGCGGAATGTTTTGAAACTCGTTTCAAAAAAAATTTTTTTGAATATATTATTAACGGCGCAGTAAGTCAGTGCGTGCTCTAAGGTCAGATAGGAGACCCTCGTGTCAAAACAATTTGTTCTGTAGTTTTTTTAACGCCTAAATACGAGTAACGTATTGGGTCACGATACTCAGTGGCGCTAGAAATCTTAATCGAACCTATAACCACCGCGCTTACAATCACATATTGGTCCCACGACGTCTTCTTATATTTATCGAAATAACATTAACATACAAACATATCTAAGTATTCGTATATAACATAGAAAGTGCGAAATACCTCTATTATAGATTATGATGAATATTAAATTGAACGGCAGTTCAGAATATTAATGAGGTGATTATGATAAGATTTATCAATATAGCTAGCAATAGCTCAGAATAGAACTGTTCGTGGGTTGATTTGTTTTTATTCTACAGTTCTTCTTGCACGTAACTTGGTGAAACCTAGTTGAGATACTGCATTTTCCATTATTCATATATATTTTTTTAATATTGCGTGTCAAAAAAACAAAAAAAAACTATATATTATATATCATACCTCTATCTATACATACATTATTAACTTTACGATGTATTCCGCACATAGCAGTGTTGGCAGAGGGAACCTGGGAACCTAATGTTAAGACATTTCGTTTGCCATTTATAAACTTGCGTTTAGCTCCCGACGAATTTAGGCATTGCGTGTTGAGTGGCAGAACTCAAATATTTCACATAATTTAAATACTTCATTGAACCAAGTGGGAATTGAACCCATATCTGTTGCGTTTACAGTAGCATAATTCCAAAAAAAAATCGTTTGTACCATAGAATATCGAATATATTTGATAGTAAAACTTAGTTAAATAAACTTAGTTGCGTTAACAACGTAATGACTAACACTTTGATGTTTTGAATTAGTAAATATGGGAAGAATTTGTGTTTTGCTATGGGGTTACCGAATAACCTAATGGGGCCCCATTGGAAGGGTGTAGTTATTATTATAAGACTTCATATAATTTAATTTGAGGGGATTATCTAGTAAACTAATTTATGGTAACGTTCAAAATTGTTGAGTGTTTATTCAAAATATTATGTAGATTATGATTATGTTATGTTGAGGCCAGTCGTGATGCAGGGGCACAAAGTGTGACTGTAAACGGTACATACAGGTTGTAAGTTCGATTTCCACTCGAGGAAATAAAGTATTAAATATTTTAACTTCATTTATGGCTCTGGTAACTTAAGGGGGTGAAGTGTATTAATGAAAACAGGGTGTCTTAACTAGGTTCCGAGGTTCCCTGTGCGTACGTTGCTATGTACGGGATACAGCGTGAAGTATGCACCTTCAGCAATACAATAATATTTTTTATTTCCTACAAGAAAAAATAAAGAGTTCAATAATATATAAATAAACAATTTTTTTATTTATCTAATAAAGCAAAACTAAACATATATATATATATATATATATATATATATATATATATATATATATATA
>DWAN01007037.1:0-10064 GCA_018230445.1 Heliconius hewitsoni | reverse complement strand
TGCGGCGTTGAGTTCTGCCACTCAACACGTAATGCCTCCAGAATTCGGCAGAAAGGTTCCCTCTTAGGTGCGGGATACAGCGTGAAGCTGATAATTAATATTTTGGTTTTCTGTTACAAATCGATGAAAATAAGTCTTAATTTTCAAAACTCAATAGTATGTCTTTGTTTGGATAAAAAAAATGTGACCAGAAAGGTTTCTAAGTAGATATGCAAACTCCTTCAAGTTCAGGCGATACGTGAAGACTAAAAACGTCAGTATTTTTCATTTAGACTTTAATGGATGACATAAAATAGTTATATGTTATTACGATCACGTTGTCTCTAGTCGTTACGCTAGTTACATCTGTAAGTGAAACAACAATTACTTAAACAATTCAAGAAAATAATCAAGAGATAAACGCAACGGTTGCAGATTCGATTCCCACTCGGTGAATGCATTATTTCATCTTCTCGCTCTGGTAACAAAAGGAAATATCTCGATCACTTGGCGGAGAATGAGGACGGGAAAATTATGATTATTGATACTAGTTTCTGTCCACCCAACCTACAATATAGTGGATGGTTGAAACATAATTAATTATAATAATAATCAAGAAATAAACTAAACATAATATTAAATCTGTTCGTCTGTATTTTTTGTTTACATTTAACTCCTTTAGCTCTGCCGCTGTAAAGTGACACCTAGTTAATTGTTGCAATTAAAGAATTCAAGACGTCATTCAAAATTAATTTTCTTGTGACCAAGTGTCGGTGTGAGTGTGAAACGTTAACAATACTGCTATTATTTTTTATTTCGTATTCTTTTTTTTTATGCGACACGCGCGCACTGCTCGGGTAGGCAGGGGGTACCTGGTGTTAAGATACTCCGCTCCCCATGTTCCGCTGAATTCTTGAGGCATTGTGTGTTGAGTGGCGGAACTCAACGCCGCGCTCTGCCTAGACACCAGAGCGAAAAAATAAACCTATTAAATATTTTATTTCTTTAAGTGGATATCGAACCCACGACCTGTCGCGTGCCCCTGCACCGCGACTGGCTTCGTATTCTTTTTACTACATATATATATACAACTTGGATTACACTTTCATTCGTCGAACAATACGCTGTACATACATATATGCAGTTTCCTTTGAAAAATTGTATAATCAAAAATGTGCATCAAAACATCCTTGGGAATTTGGGAAAGTTTGGGAATTTGTGGGGTAATAAATCGAATGATATAGTTAAAGATGATGCGATTTCGATGATCTCAATTATTACACGATGATTTCACGTACAAGAAGTTGAGTACTAGAGTTTACTAGACTTATGTTTATTAATTGGATTTTTTGCTTCACGCCGTATCCCATACATAAAAGGGTAGGCAGGAAACCTGGAAACTTAGTGTTAAGAACTTAAGACACTCCGTTCCAATTACGACACTTCCGTTCACCATTATTCGTCTAATTCTGGAAGCGTTGAGGGGCGGAACTCAATGCTGCACTTTGCTTCGTTGTTTGAGCGAGGGAACCTAGTGTCCGTTTATCACGTTTCAAAAATTGAGGCTGCGTTATAAGTGATACAAAACCGAACAAGGAAGTGAAAAGTAGTATACGATCATTTTTCCAAATGGAGACGTACAATTTATCATGTATCAGGACTCTTTTTATAGAAATAGAATAAATATAAAGCATTAAGTGTTGAGCGGCGGAACTCAAAGCCGCTATATAACTAAATTATTTAAGCAAATTGAATAATTGAATTTTCTTATGGCATTATTCAGGTTAAATACAAGCATGATTAATATAATACGGCAGTAGCTAACAAGGGCTGTGGGAACCTTCTGCAGTTATTTAATTTCGAGATAATCGTACACACGCAAACACACAATTATGTGAAATATACCACATGCATAATATATTGTTTGTCGTTTGCACTAACTGTAAAAACTTGTGAAACAACAAATACTTTTTAAGTTACAACAAGAACTGATTCAAAATTAGAGCCGTATAGAAGTGTACAAAAATATTTAATACATAAATAAACCAGTCAATCGCGAGTCGGACTCCCATACCGAGGGTTCCGTATCATTTTTACAATTTATTATATAAAATTGTAAAAGTTGAAAAACTAAGTTTATAGGGTACCCTAAGTTTATAGGGTTAAACTCTACAGTTTAACCCTATAAGCTTAGGGTAAGGGTATATCTACGTATATTATAAACACCACAAATTAAATCTAATTTTAGTCACCAATTAAACGCAATAAAAACTATAGTAATCATTAAGACTAGTCTATTTTACAATGCTGAGTCATTAGAAGTACTTTTGATACTGGACGTTGTGTCCTCACTCTTTGATTTTAATCTTCTTCATTTTGTAGTCGCTGTGGACTGTGGTATGCAGCGTTCAGAACAATTTAGCATCAATTACTGTTACATACGGACAAATGATTCTACGGTCATTGTATGTATATTTTAGAAAAACTAGTAAGTACTGCCAGCGTATGTATGTATATAGTGTATGGAGCCAGTTTAGGTAATTATATATTTAATATTTTTAATTTTTTCGCTCTGACGTCGAGGCATGGCGCGGTGTTGAGTTCTAGAATTCGGCAGAACATGTGGAACGGAGTGTAATAACACTAGGTTTTCTCTGCCTAGCCCGCTGTGTATGGTATACTCATAAAAAATGTAAATCTATATTGAGCAATTTGGGGCACTAAGTTGCTAGTTACTTCGAATTAATGTTATAGTATTGTTACCTATTTACCTAGCTGTAAACCACCAACAAAGGTTATAGCTATGTAAACCAGCAAGAATTTTTCAATACAAACCAGTAGTTCCCGAGGTAAGCGAGTTCAACTAAACAAACTTCAGCTTTTTAATACTATACAAATATAGCGAGTATAAGCCAAAACACCACCAAAAGCACGGCGTTGAGTTCTGCCACTTAGCACGCCATGACTCCAAAACTCGGCAGAAAGTGGGGAACGGAGTGTCTTAACACTAAGTTTCCTCTGCCTACCCTGCTCTGTGCGGGATACAGCGTGAAGCTGATTTAATAAGCCAAACCATTTCACACCAACCTTGGGAACAATTGCCTAAACTAATCTTTAATCCCGTCGACCCAATTTTACACTTGTCGCTGACGTACCAAATAACATTATGTACTTCACGTACATTAGAGAGTTTACGAAATCCAAGACAAGTACGTAGTTTTTATGAACGCGCAACGCGACGTAAGTAGGTTACTTTGGATATCGATTTTCGATATAAAGCTTATAAGTTCTATTTTAAAAAGTGCTTAGAGCATTATGCTTATAATGTTGAAAGAATTATAGATAAAGGGCTTATCATAATTTAGAATTAGCTCTACATTTTTGTTACTGGCTCTAAAGAAAAGTAATTTAAGTAAGAAAAACGTGGTGTATCCCGCACACAGGAGGGTATACAGAGGGAACCTAGTGGTAAGACATTCCGTTCTCCACTTTCCGACAAATTCTGGATGCATTGCGTTTTGAGTAGCGGAACCAAAGGCTTTTACATCGACACCAGAACGAAGAAATGAAAAAATAAATTTGAATAAATATTTCATTTCCTCGAGTGGGAATCGAACCCGCAACAAGTTGCCTTTACAGTCACCGTATATTAGTTCATTATTGTATTTAATGAAATAGTATACTTTCAGTTAACTATAATTCAGACCGAGTTCCTGACGATCAGTTCATTCATATTACTCATGAAACTGTTTTTACCTAACTGTAACCCCAAAGGAGGGTTAGGGACTTGTATGTATGTGTGTTTGTTCTTTTATTTCCTCGTAACTGTTACCGTTTCTGATGAAAAATACGTTGTTGGATTGGTTTTGATGGCGCGAGCTGTGAACTGTGATTTGTTTAGTTTAGTTGGTGATTGTTTTGAGGTATTAATAACCACTAAAATGACTTACTTTCATCAATATTCAATTCAGCAGCAGCCCGCCTGGCCGCCGTAGTGGAGACGTCGTGCTCCACGTAGTACTCCTCGTACTGCACCTCCACCTCGTGCTCGGTCAACTTATCTGAGTCGTTAGCACGACTGCTGTTGCTCGGCCCTATGCCTACTGACTTCGCTCCTGATATTGGACGTACCTAGAAGGTTTTTGAACTGTAAATATAAGGAACTATAGAGGCCATCATAACGCAGATGGGCACAGTCTGATTGTGAAAGCGACGGGTTCGATTTCAATTCGTGACAATAAATTATTTTCATTTCCTTCGAGAAATTGCGAGTCAGGTAACGCGGCGTGAAAATGGAAGTTATGAAATATAATAATTCTCGCTAGCGAACCCACGACTGTCGCATTGTCAATTAGACGCTGTCCGCGTCCACAAAAAGCTATATAAAATAATAGTAAAGAAAACTTTCTGAATTTTATGACATTCGTGACAAACTCCGCCCTTGTAAAGTAATTAACTTGTGTAATTGTAAAATATATAGCTTACAATGGAAAAGGGCTATTAAAGAAAAACCCCGACCATATTATA
This sequence comes from Heliconius hewitsoni, assembly GCA_018230445.1. Lineage (NCBI taxonomy): Eukaryota > Metazoa > Arthropoda > Insecta > Lepidoptera > Nymphalidae > Heliconius > Heliconius hewitsoni. The sequence goes on along the minus strand of DWAN01007037.1, from coordinate 5,558 downwards.
AGAAACTTTATTTTGAGATTTTATTTTGTTTCGTTCGTTCGTGCTTTACTTTGACAGCATTTTTTTTGTAAGAATGCTCATACAGTATGGTTAATGAGTTGTGACCCCACTGCAGTTATGGTGCACTTGGGAATGGAATCTATGCAACCATCTGCAGCTAGCTTCAGGACAGCCACGACTCGATCATATTGTAATAATTTCAAAAGACAGTCAACTCACAACAACTTCTGGCACCCTGAATATAACATCAGCGCTGAGCGGCAGGGGCAGGAGGGCGAGCGCGACGGCGCGCAGCACCCACGCGAGCAGCATACCATCGCAGTTCCAACACCTCGAAGCTGTAGCTGGCTGAAACAAATGAAATGATTTAAAGTAGAGTTTAAAATGGATTTTATTTAAAATTGTACGACACATCGAGTAACCAAAGTATAGGTTGTTTTCTTAATATTTATTATTTTATTGGTAACATCGTCTTTATTTAGCTTCACGTCGTATCCCGCATAGCATGGTAGGCAGAGAAAGCCTAAAGTCACGACACTACGTCCCCCACTTTCCGCTTAATTTTAAAGTTTATACACGTTGATTGGTTTTTGGCGAAACTTAACGCCGCAATTTGTATTATTAACAGACCGTTGATAAACATAATGTATGATGGGTAACATGTTTGTATCGAATAAAAGCATTTAACTTAAAGTCTTGTAATAGAAAAATACGTTCGTAACTTAACACTACATCCATTTATTCTTTATAATGTTTCTCACCACGAGCCCTTGAACAGAACAACACATGTAACGAATCAATTGTATAATAGGTTATTATTATAACCTAACTATATCAGTTTTCTATATTTTATAACCGCAAGGTTCCCAATCCCGCACATTCTATCGTAAACAGTGACGGCCAGCCGCCAGGTCTTACTTTACAAATACACTTTGGTATCTCATTCCAGTAAACCTTGAAATCAGATACTGCAATGCACACTGCTAATACTAATTGATAGGTGGAATATAGCTTTGTATTGTAAATATTATGTAATAGTGCTTGGAGTACCTATTAGAGATATTTTTTTAGCTTCACGCTGTATCCCGCATATAGCAAGGACGTAGGAAAACATGTGTTAAAATACCTCGTTCCCATTATAACACTTCGGTTCCCAATTTCTCACTGAATTCATCATTTGGAGGCATTGCGTGTTGAGTGGCAGAACTCAACACAGCGCTTTATCTCGTTACTGGAGCGAGAAAAGAGGAAAATACTTAATATTAAATTTTCTCGAGATGCAATCGAACCCACAACCTTTCGCATTGACAGACACGGCTGTGCACATGCGCCATGACAGACCTCTAGATGAAAATCTGTTTAAAAAAATCTGGGATCTCTTCCTCCAAAACTAATGCCTTTGCACAACGCTCAGTCCTTTCTGCCTACCTAGTTCATAAATAAATATATATATTTTCGCTCCACGCTGTTCATAAGAAACTTACTAAAATCCAATCCACAACTATCAATCCAATCCAAATCTCTCCCCCATAAGTTCCTAACAGAACCTAGAATTAGATAGCCATTGCTGACACCATGATTTCGAATGCTTATCATATAGTGCAATGTGAAGTACCGACATTCCTCAGTTAGGTTCGCCAGTTATAAGGCAGTTTATTGTTTACGTTGAGCTATTTACACATGTGCGGTGTAAAATAATTTATTGAAATCAGTATAACAATAGTTCAATCAAGAATTTGCCGAAAATATTGAACTGATACCCTGCTATGTGCGGAATAAACCATGAAGCTGCAAAAAATTATTGATAATTTTTACCTGCGGCTTCGCTCTTATGGTTAAAAGGAGATAATTAAGGGTTCTGATTAACATAATATGTTACATTTAAAAAAAAAGAATACCTATAGAGGAGAAACAGAGAAAATAGAGATTATTATATAATTCTATAAGTAAAAATAACTTATCCGAGAGTACAGTGTATACGAGGTGTAAGCAACGCGGCGATGAGTAAGCGACGCACGCGCTGCATTAGCACGCTGCAGATGCGCTGCACGCCGCGCGCCGGCCAGTTGGAGACGCGACCGTGTGTGGTTTATACTTATAATAGTTATATCTATCTTTATTTGCTGATGTGATATCTATCTTTATTAGAAGAAAGTTGAAATATGGCATGTTGATAGGTGAGGGGGTGTCGAAATTCCCACAGGAACGGGAACAACAGAATTTTTAATTTTACGTCTTTAAGTCGATGCAAACCAAGATGCGGGCGATGTATAAAATTTTAATTATAATTATTATTTCTAAAAGTATTCCATATTTATTAAAGAGCTTTTTAGAAAACGTAGGTATAAATATTAAGGCCAGGCGTGGCGCAGGGGTAAGTATGTAACTCTAAATGCTACAGGTTGTGGATTCGACTTCTACTCATGGCAATTTAATATTTTCATTTCTTCGTTACTCGAGAGTAACGAGGCGTTGAGTTTCGCCACTCAATACTCCTAGATTTCCTCTCCCTACGCTGCTATGTGTGTGAGAAATAGCGTGAATCTAAAAAAACCTAAAACCTTTTTAAAAAACGGTGATATAAAGATTGAACGTAGCCGAATTGAACTACAAGGGCTACAACATAAATACAGACGATGCAACAGGCGTATAAGAATTTCGACGTACCTTGATGACAACATTTGGCTTAGTAATCATAGAAGTTGAACGGTTTCCAAAAGTCAAGTTCAATTTTTCACAAGAAATTTTAATAAAGAAACTTAAAATTATTAGTAACTTACTAGGAAGTAATAATACATACAACAACTTTCTCATATGACTCATACACGACACTTTCATAGAAATATATGAAATGCTGCGTAGCATCACGTCACGTAATTATAATTGAAGTCACGGGCCCTTCCACAACAGTGTGTCAGTGGATAATCGACGGGCGATAGGGCGATAGGCACCATTGGTACCGTTACAAAGGACAATTGTAGCTTATGGAAAAAATGTTATTCTAGAATTCGATTTCATATAAAAAGAATACATAACAATGTACACTAATACAGTGTCAACCAACTATGATAAATAAAAAAAATATACTTTTCGAAAATTCGGAATTTACGTTTTATATAAAAATTTCATTCTTTTTATGGAACTTCTAGAAGTTCACATGTTTTGTATATAAGTTTTTTTTTGGGCGCTTGTCTGTTCAAAAGTTGTTCGTTATTTGATGTTTACATGTATTACAGACCAATTTAACCTATTGCTATAACTACAAAACTTAAACTTAGCTTCACGCTGTATCCGGGGTAGTCAGAGAGAACGGAGCGCCGACCGCTACGGTCTCTACATACCTCTTTCGCCTCGTCCACTGTCATTAATCTCTTCATAAATGTCCTCCAGGGGGTTCTCATGTTTTTTACGTAACCTTCCTCCAGTATCTTCAATACTGTTTTCGAAGGTCAACCGAGGTCTCCCTCGACTATAATAACTAAAATAATGAAGATAACATAAATATAAATAGAAATACCCCAGAGAGGAATTTCCCACTATCACAATTTTGCGCACGCCCCAACTTATATTATAATCAGATATTTTATTGACTTTTTTACATTATAAAATACATAAACATGAGAAACACAAATCTATCATCCAAAATTTTATACCTAACGATTTCTTTGAACATACTTTATTTATGATTTATCCAATATTTTTATATCAATAACAATTGCTAAGAAATCATATTCTTTATGTCTTCATCTATTTACGTTTGAGTATTTTACAATAATGGGTTACGAGGTGTTAACGGCTGAAGTATTTCTACACCACTTGGATTTACAAAAGTTATAGATTTTCATATTTTTTGTGAGTCACTCTACTATTCTATAAAATTTATGATAAGTGATTTATGTAAACACATTTTAGAGTACATTTTATTTACGAGCTTTTGTCCGACTATTTAGATGGAACGACGAAAGTTAGATATGATTATTAACTAAACAATAATTATCAGTATATTTTAATATATAAAACAATCGCTATGTCTCGTAATTTGGGAAGTGTGTGAGAAATGGAGTGTCTTAACACTAAGTTCATACCTACCCTGCTAGGTGCGGGAAAAGCGTGCAAATCAATCAAACTACAGCCAATTCACTTCTTTACCAAGTAAATAATGATCAGATAATTTTAAAAGCCGACACCAGTATCGGCCGTATCACTCATATCGCAAGCTTCCGCCGCCGAGCTATTCATATTGTAATGCTTTACATATACCTACATTGAATAAGTCCCGGTTATATGACGTTATTTATAGCTGCACAATCGGACTGTACAGCTCCTCTGGCAAAATGGTGGGCTGCGTAACCCGAATAGCAGTTGTGACTCCCTTTCCTTTATGTGGAGTTTTTCACTTACTATATGCGTTACCTACTTTACTATGTGAGTAGGGTAGGCAGAGGGAACTTTATGTTAAGGCACTCCATTCCCCACGTTCCGTTAATTTTTTTAAAATTACGTATTTAATGGCGTAGCTCAGCGCCGGTCTTTGTAATAGTTACAAGAATGAATAAATAAAAATATTAAAAACAATAATTCATATGCCCGGATGGGAATCGAACCCACAACCGTCCCGTATCCAAAACGCTTGTGCCAAGTGCCGCAATGGTCTCATATGGCCTTATTGTTGTTATGGGGTTATTTTATTTAATCATCAAAAGCAATTATATAATAATTTTAAAAAAAGATTGTGTAACTTAATAACGAAAAATGTTTCTATTTCTTGAAATAACTCATTTCTTACGATCGCATAACAGAGTGACCTTATATTTGTCTCAACGTTAACTAAGTACGTACTTGAATCGTTGCCAGAAATAAATTAGTTGCGATCCATGCCAAATAAGAAGTTTAACTCATCTTAATGTTTCGATAGTATATTACAATGAAACCAACTGCTCATTTGAGGCCAGTCGTGCCGAAGAGGCCAGAATTTGCCGGTAAATGGGGAACGGAGTGCCTTAACAGTAAGTTCCAAGGTTCCCTCTGTCTATACTGATATTGCGGGACACAGCGTGAAATAAAAAAAACTGTTTCTGAAGTTTCTTCGCTCTGGTGTCGAAGTTCAGCGCGGCGTTGAGTTCTGCCACTTAACACGCAATGCCTCCAGAATTCGGCAAAAAGTGGGGAACGGAGTGTCTTAACACTAGGTTCCCTCTGCCTCTGCTGTGTGCGTGAAGCTAGTTTTTTATTTTTTGTTTCTGAAGTGAGGTAACATTAAATTGACGTAAAGTTAATAAAAAAAACATTAAAATATTTATTTTAATAAAAAGGTTCATAAAATGCAACAAAGTTTCTTAATTTCCATACTCTTCTAAAGTCTGTAGTAAGCTTGCCTAGTCCTGATAAGCCGCGGCTAAAAGGTGTGTTTGTTTACTCACTGATAACAGCGTTTAGAACTTGGTTTATATCTTATGCTTACAAAGCACTACGTGACGCAAGTAGTATCTATATATATAATAATATAATAATAATACAGCTTCACGCTGTATCCCGCACACTGCAGGGTAGGCAGAGGG
>DWAN01007036.1:0-10064 GCA_018230445.1 Heliconius hewitsoni | reverse complement strand
GTATAAAAGTGCACTTATTACGCATGCAAGGAATAATAAAGGCTTTTTTATTTTTATTTATTATTTATTTAATCTGTAACCAGACTAGAAGTTCTTAATAGCTTTGTCCCCGATTAATAAATTAAAAAAAAAATCTGTAGTAAGAATGTTATTTAAATTATAGAGTGTTATTATAATTATTATCCAAAACTGCCACAATGTAAAACAATCCTAGCGACCTTGTAGACTTTTAACTATAATCTGTTTTCAGAATGTGTTACGGGTTCGCCTTCAAAATAACGCCCAAAAGCGTTGTGGCGCTTTAGGACGGCGAATGACAGTTGAACGCGTTAGTTGTGGGTTTGTTAGCCACTCCGAGGAATGATTATATTTAAATTATTTCTATTTACCCGCACTGGTAGGCCGGGGCAATTCCGGGGCAGGACATGCAATGTGTCAAAAAATTTGGGGAAAAATGGGTAACAGAGTGTTTTAGTATGTGTTCCCCCTAATTACTCTGTTATCTACGAAAAAAAAGAGGAAAGCTGTCTCATTGTGCACAAGTGTGCAAGTGTGCATTGTGCACAAGTAATAATAACATTATGTTAGTAGCTATACTCAAAGTGCTGAAACATCTCAACAGCCATTAAAAATATAAATATGTTATATTTCAAACTATTATCATAATTAATTTAAGTAACAATTCAAAGTAACATAAACTACCTCGAAATGAGCTTCAAAATTACTAAAGCTGTACAAGTGCTAAGTCCCGTATATAATGTAGCAGGTGGCGGAAGGCGGCTCTAGAACTTCTAATAGTACTTATAAATTATAATTGTAAACTAAACAGTCTAGTCACACTCTTACAGTATAATAAAATTGTTCCAGATTAAATAACTGGTTCTTGTCCCTCTATTGTTGAAATTGTATATTTTAAAGCTTAATTGACTATTATTTCTGGATAATGTATAGGTCTATATATATAAGAATCTATATATGTTTATTAGATAGGTATTTAAAATTTAAAATATATTATTATATATATTTTAAATTTTAAATACCTAAATAATAAAAATATAATATATATAATATACTTAAATATATAAACATAACACAATAATAAGAAAGAGTTCAAATTCTTCTTTATCGTATTTTACACTTTAAATTCATAATATTACAAATTCACCGCTGTGTATAACATTAAATTTATTTATAAAATTAATTAATTATTAAATGTTTATTTCTTAACGCCAAATTCGTAATTTTATACCTCGAATCCATCATAGTAACAATAATTAACATTTTTAACATCACGCTATATTCCGCACGCAGCAGTATAGGCCAAGGGAACCTAGTGATGACCTCCGTTCTCCATTTTCCACCAACTTCTGAAGGCAATGAGTTTGAGTGGCGGAACCTAAAGCCGCACTTTCCCCAAAGCAAAGAAAATGGAAATCTTTTTTATGCAAAGAGACAAGACAAACGAGCGTACGGGTCAAGGGTGATGTTAAGTGAGCACCGCCGCCCACGACCGCGTGTAACACCAGAGGAGCTACAGTTGCGTTGCCGGCCTTTGAGATAGAGATGGACGCAGTTTTTGAAAGTACCAAATTCGTATCGACCTGGAAACACTGTCGTAGGTAGGCCATTCCACAGCTGCATGGCGCGTGGAAGGAAGTCCGTGAGTACGTATAATCACGTGTTCAGATGGCGTGGACGGTATTTAATGTAGTGACTGCTGAGCGGTTAAAGAACTCTCCCCATCATAAATTCGGTAGAAAACGCACAGCAAGAAGACGTCTCTACGAAAAATTAGAAACAGTGTCCTTGTAATGTGTAGAATACAAAAGTGTGAAGCGAAAGCGTGAATATAAAAAAACATAATTTATATCATCCCTTTAAATATATACCATATTGATATATCTGCTATATAAAGGCTGTATCGGGTGTGAGATCACAGGACGCCGCGCCGTCGCGACGCCTCGCCGTGGAGATACGAGCATCGTGAACTTCGATCTTTTAAATTTTACACTTTTATTATTAGATACTTAGATGTTAGCATCGTAACTTATTGTCCCTATTTCGAATGAGCAAAGTGTTACATTTTACCACAGATATTAAGGGAGCACATAAATTTTATTTTAACAATTTCCAAAAGTTTTACTTGGCACTACGGGATGTAATAGGTATGGCCAGGACATATGCTTTAATTAGGGCACATAGCACATAGGCGCCGGCAACAAGAAGTTCACTTTTATTGCTAGAAGACTAGTTAAGCATATTTTATGTAATAATGATATCTAGCCAAATGACTGAAGTTTAATATCGTGTAATCTTGTAAATCTTGTAATTTATTTATTCGTAGTCCTGCAGATGGACTTCAACGTTATATTCACTCTTTTACCTGAAGGTAAAAGCTATAATTTTATTAGATATCCCAAAGCACAAATAAATAAGTATGTACTATAATATACTTTCCTTGACGTAATATGCTCTTTCATACTAGTATATCGCCAACACCTGACTCCCATTTCCTTACGACATGGGATTATTGGCAACAGTTTGGTTTATCGATAGCTTAACAAGCTTACGATGCACAAAGCTAGGATTGCACTCTCACAGCAAGCACACCTGTCGCCTGTACGATTGGTAGAAAATGTATTATATGTATAAGTGTGTAGGTATATACATAAATACATTTGTTTGGTGATGTTGTCGTACTGTCTTATGAGAAATTTTTACGTTTAAGTATACTTAAATAAAGTTAATTTATTAACAGACAGTGCACTGAACAAGTGAAGTCATTTTAGTTAGTACTTCCCTCTCATTTTTAATGACTCCGCAGACCCCTAAAATTCAAATGTTTTGAAAATATTTACCCATAGAGTGAATTGAATTGCCAACCGTTTTGTAATGTCAGATACACGCGGACAACGACAACGGCGTTAGCCCAAATGTAGTAAGTTGCCTTAAGGACTTTTAAATAAAACAAATACAAAATTAAGCCACAACATATGCCTTACAGAAAGCTGAAATATACGCTATAATATGTAAGTTTTTACAGTAAGTTTAACATAACGACGTTACAAACGAGCAACCAATCACGACGCACACAAATCACATTCACCCAAGTGGGAACCGAATCCACAACCGTGGCGCCTACAGTTAGTAGCACGCCTGTGCTCCAGCCCTACGATGACCTCAACATATAACAATAAATGTAAACAAGTAAATAGGTGCATAAGTTAACATAAAATGATTATTTACTCATAAACAAGCAGAGTACACATGTCCCCTGTGACTTGCATTTTGAGTAAGATTAAGGCGACTCAAAATATACACAAGCCGAAACAGAGCTAATTAGACTTAACGAAGGTAAGCCTCCCAGTGCCGCTGTAAAACGACCGCATTGCCACTAACAGGATTATCTGGCTTACTCAATTCCGCGGAACTCTACGTTTTAGTTGGCGAAATAAATTTTTAATTAACAATGTACGCTGATTAAACAATTACTCAGCTTGTTACTGACTTATTATTTAAAGTTATGTATATAACATGAAGGCCGCCATGGCGCAGGGACACAAGGGTGGCACTGTAACCCGACAGTTCTGAGTTCGATCCCAACTCGAGAACACGAATTATGATTTATCAATATTTATATTTCTTCGGTCTGGCACCGAAGCAGAAGCACGAGGTTAGTTTCCGCCATTCAACATGAAAAGTCTCACGAAAAGTTCAGCGGAAAGTGGAAAACTGAGTGTCCTAACATTAGTTTCCCTCTGCTTACCCTGCTGTATGCGGGATACAGCGTGAAGATGACTTATGTATTTAATATTTTGTATAGTTGATAATTAATGGCTGTAGTGTAATTATGATGTGTTTAAATGTTCATGACTACTTATCTAGTAGTAAGACGCTTCATTCCACACATTCTGCCCAATTTTCGAGACATTACGTGTTGAGAGAAGAATTATTGAAAATATTTCTCTAATAAACAACAAAAGGCGTGAAATATTGAAAATAATGAATTCTACGAGTTTGTATCAAACCCACAATCGACACGCTTAGAGACAATGACTGTGCCATAGCAGCAAATTGTTGTGAGTTTATACCTTTAAAATCTGATGTTAACTTGATTTGGTTAATCAATGGCTTATAGTTTCGATACTTAACACACGGCGTCTCTTTTTAGCAAGAAGTTGGAGAATATAGTCATATACATTTAAAATGTGAGTTTCCCACGTCAAATAACATTCATAAAATCAATATTGAAATTATCAATTTGTGCAATTTCATAATAAATCAAAATTACAACAATTTCTAGTTCTTTAAATTATTTTGTTATAAATAAAACTTAAGAAAAGCGTATATTCAAATATAGTTATGCGTTATTTCGCACACTGGCAACAGATAAACAAATAATATAAAAAAACCATACCGTGTGCAATATAATCCTTATGATTAATTATTTTTAAAAGCACTGTCCATTAACATATTGAAAGATAAGCTCGGTGTGTAAAAGCGTATGACTCGCCTGAGAGACTGACTGTGTAGCGTTGGATTTCAATAATATTTGACCTACGCTCACTTTCAAAAATCCTACACATTAAATATTCCGCGAATAAAAAAGTTCCATTAGCTAAATTTGCTTATGAATACCATCGTATTCATAAGCAAATCTGATAAGTTAACATCAAAAGTGTTTAAATTATTTTACAGGAAATACGAGCACTAAAAAATTAGGCCAACGCGACGTCACGCAGCGGCACTGTGTGACTGTAAATGCACCGGTTGTGGGTTCTATTGTCATTTGGGGTAATAAACTATTTTCATTTACTCGCTCTGGTAGGACGAGAAAATGCGGAGTTGATTTCCGCCACTCATTTTCACAAAAATCGGGCGATGTGTGGGAAACTGGTGGTCTTAATATTAGATGCCCTCTGCTTAGGCTTATCTATGCATTCAATTTAAACTTAGAACTATAAATGCAGCTTAGCGCTTTGAAAAGTTTTTAGCTTGGCTTCAAATCAATAAAAAAAAATCAATCAATCAAAAAACAACATAGAAAAAAGAAAGCGTTACTACACCAATTACAGATTCTAAATCCACGAAAGAGCAATACCGGGTGTCTAATTCCCGCAAATCTATTTAGTAACGACGGCGACACGTACGTTTTATTCATGTGACATTCACTATATCGACAAATCTTTCTTTCTATAGAGGAATAATAACGTCCCGAGGCCGCCGTGTTCCGGGAATAATATATGACATGCGACAGATGATTGAAAGGTTTTCGACGTTACATACGTCGCACGCTTCTAACGAATATTTTGTAGCGGAAATGGGAAAAGTGGACACTTCTGGTTTATTTTTGTATTCCTATTATAATAATATGGAACAGTAATCGTGTTGCTGATGTTATGTTATTTGACAACGGTCGCTAGTTTAACTCAATAATTATTGATGTTTTCAAATTGAAAGATTGTTTTTTTTTAATTTGGCATTTATATTTAATTACAGTTAAAATATGTAATATTTATTTATATATTTAACCTAAAAGATGCTAACAATCAAACAAACTAAGATGCACAATTTCATATATTAGTTCTTTTCGCGCCGTAAATGTCGAGTAAATCGACTCTAACTTTATATCTATTTTAATTTGTTTCTAACGAACAATGCATATAATAATATCAATAGGACTAAATTTAAAAAAACTCTGGAGAAGGGAAAAAGAATACGTCACTCACTTGTCAAAGACTTAATATGACGTGAAAAGTTAAAATATGTCACTACCAACGTAAATTCCAATTTAATATTTATATTATAATCTTTATTAACATTTTGTTAGAATACACTTTAACACCTATATAACATATAAATTACTGTAATAAATATAGTCTACTTTTTCTTCAGTTTTTATTTTATATGTAGCTAATGGTACATTATACGAGCTTCTGTTGGAACTGTCACTGTATGAAATCATAACGTGAAAAACATTCTTTGAAAACCACATGGGACAATATACACATCCGATAACATCTAACAGAACCTCTTCTCCGATTCTCTTCCCTTGATCTAAAAAATGTATTTGCAATACAAAAAACAATTTAAAATATAACTAATCAAACAGAAGATTGGTAAACTCCGCGTAATCCGTATTCTTTTCAGTATATCACGTAAGTGGTTGTCTCGAATGTGAGCGAAGCACTTATCGTGTTTGTTTGCGACGAGGGCCTCGCGGGTCAAATATCGACTGAAACTGGGACCTAATCTAATATATATATATATATATATATAACAATACATATTGAGTATATATATTAAGCAGATAACATCTAATATATCAAATTCCAAAGCATTGCTCAGCTACCATATCATTAAACTTTCACTGAATAAACAAACATTTCAAACGCTCTGTAAAATATTGTTTTGTTTTAAGAAACGCACAACAACTAACGATGTGATTGAGTAATAATTTTCGAACTGATGATGATGCTTTATACGAATTAGATCTATTTGTGATTATATATTTTATAAAAGTAAACTTAGGTATAAAAGAACTCATTTTCAGCCCTGTTCAATGAATTTATAAGCATAACAATAAACAATTTATTAAAATACTTTTTATCATTATTGTCTACATATTTTATTTCAGTCACATACCTATGACTAAATTAAAACATAATAAAAACAATTGACTTTAAAACAACCCTATAATTTAACGTAAAAGTTTTTCCAAAGCCCAGCATACTATAGCATGCAGGAGAGGTAATGATGTTTGCCGCCAGTACCAGGAGAGGCACTCTCAGCGTGTTTGCTCAAGTCGCGGAGACGCTGGAGAGCTTCCGTCTGAAGACGCTGTTGATCACTAACACCGCGTGTGGCTTTACTAATGTATAATGTATGTGACACTAAAACTTTTTTTTACTTTAACATGATATCAGTATGATTATAACAATTTAAACTAATTTTAAATATAAAGAAAATACAGTAATTATAAAATTTGACAGTTTCGGTAAAACGTTTTTTGCGTCCATACCTCATGCTTTTTGTGGGTAAAACCTATCGACATAATAATTTCTAATAAATTATCATTTTTCGAAAGATATAAATTTAGCATTTTTACAGTTTAGATAAATAGAATAAATGGAAAATATTTCAGCTATAAGATTGAGTAGAGTCACTTTGAATAACAGCAAAAAAAATTTGTAGATATTAAAAACATTTACAATATAACTAAACAAATTACCGATCAGTAACTGTCGTTATACTTGCTTTCCTAAATAGTCTATTTGAGAAGCTATCGATAGAGAAGATATATAAATTACCTTCTTCAGATCACGGATACAGTTTCATAATACTCTCAACCCATTGACAGTACCTTGTTTACGCCACGATGACCCCCTTTAACAACGATATCCGGTTACTCAAGTGTCACCATATAATAATATAGTAAAGTATTAATAATATCCATTTTAGATAAGTATATTGGAGTACTTAATATTAATTTGGAATCCGAACACAAGCCCCATTAAATAAACTTAACGTGTAACCATTTAGTTGGTTAGCACACGTTATATAATAGGTATGTGGTGATGTTATTTTAAGTGATTATACACTACTCAAGAATACGGAATATAAATAACTTCTAAATTAACAAAATCATAAAATACGAGCTTTTATGTTTCGTTTCAGCCACGTTTTGTACAGTCGTACATTCACCGCTTTCACCACTTAATAAAACTTATCTGGAACTTCCCGTCGATCAAGAAATATGGATTTAGGAAAAAATGGAAGAAAACTTACAGTAAAAACCGATATTATGAAGAAAAAACCATTACAGACCTAAGTTTGTCAACTGTTATAAGAAAGTAAATCAAACATCAGTTTCACGCTGTATTTTTTTTTTTTTATAATTTGTAAAGCTTTGTGCTTTACGTCCCGTCCCTCTGACGTAATCAGAGACTTTGTACATCTGTTTTTACTTTTTTACATTTCTTAAAAATTTGGAGGAGGCGCTAGGCCAATGTTGGAACTCTGGGAATAACTAACTAAATTTACGAATTTCTTATAAGACTATACGACTATGTTAGGTTAAAAAATTTTAAAATATATTTTCACGTTAAAATTGAACATTAAACTAAAACTATAACTGCTATCTCTAAATTTCAATATTTTTTTTTTAACTATTCGACTTTATGTTACATCTAATTTTTTGTTTTCTTTCCACATTTAAATCTACGCTAGAATTTTTGACCTACTGCTTTAAAATTCAAACATAAAACATTCACGACAAGAGGTTTGGCTGGAGGACAGAAGAAACTTGGTTAGTCGAAAGGAAGGACAGACTGTTTTTAACTCCTGAGTCGGTATTTGGCCGATTTTCTATATCGCTGGCTCCCTCTGCGTCCGAGGAAGCTATTACTTCGTATTTCTTTATGAAGCTTGAATGTAATAATCTCATTCGATCGCAGAGGGAGTCCGCGATAGATCCTTTATGAGCACTGGGCACCACGAGTCTTTTTGAGGCTAGGCTGTTTTTCGTCACCAGAAACTTGCAGCGTGTAAGTGGCGGATCCAAAGAATTTTGTGTTCCGTCATTTAACTTTCTGGTGTGACGAAGCTCGGTTCCTTTGGGCTGCAGACTTTTGTAAGCAGAAGTGTGTTCGGCGAGTTTGGAGGAGAGAGGCACGCCCTTAGCAATAGGCTATGCTGGCCCGGGCTAGCGCATCCCATTTGCGTCTGACTGGGCAGTCGGTGCTGAACGCGTTGTGGTCAACGCGTTCCACCTTTGCCCCAGTACAGTTACAGCAAGATGGTGGTGCGCTATTGAGCCAGCTATCGCACTCTGTCTTCATGTGGAGACCCCCACAGTGGCTGCACTTTGGGGCGGTTTCTTTGCAGAACCGCCTACCGTGCCCGTAGCCCAGGCAGAGGGAGCACTGCACGAGTGGGGAGAAATCCGCCACTCTGATTTTTTGCAGATCGATGTGCAGCGCTCCCTCAGCAACGACTCGGTTCCACACTGCGGGTAAGCGACATGGCCGGTAAGCAGGCAGAGGAACCCTAGTGTTAAGACACTCCGTTCCCCACTTTCTGCCGAATTCTGGATGGACACGCAATGCCGTGTTGAGTATGAAACTCTTTAACAGGAGTCAACGCGTATATTTACTTTTATATGTTTTTGGAAACCCGACGAGAACGCTTTGTAGTAGTGATGGCCCGGGTAGATTGAGGTGGCATCCGCCTGTCAATTGACATAATCATTAGGGACTTAATAGACTGTAAAAGGCTGGACACTTTGTCCAAACTTAAATTTCATCCTCACCACCTGTGTAGGAGGTCCTCTACGAATGTGGTTCCGTAGGAACTTGCTTCCATGCGTGATAATAGCCTACACGCGGCAGTGTTTCCTGATCGATATAATAGTTTCTCTTCTAAAATAGTTCCAGATGACACGTGCGCTCAATCGCTTTGTCCTTTTCATAAAAAAATGATAGACAAGGTGCGGAGGAAATCTCCAGATGTAAGACAGTATCGATGTTTTCATTGTTAGCTAAGTTCCGTACGCTAATATGCATTAGAAATAATGCAATTAGTTATATGAACTCTAAGAATTAAGAAAACTATTATTATAAAAATTGTTTAATCCAATTATCAATGGTTTGAATAATAGATAAAAAAATGGATGAATATTATAAATCATTATAATATCTAAAAGAGTGTCAAAAACGTTAATCTCACATTTTTCACGTCACACGGCACTACACTCCTTTGTCCCATAATGGAAAATTTTAGACGTTGGTTTCACTTTACTGTCATGTCGCATATTATTAATAAAGTTGCCTCTAATACACCTCAGAGTAATGTTCTGCCTCGAAATAGCTTTTATGATATTTAGGATGTTATATAGTTTATCTTTATAGTGATTATAATATTAATGAAAGAGAAGATATGTGATTTCCCAATCGTGCCCAATAATGTGTGTGATGGTTGTAGCTGCAAATTCGTTTCGTAGGAAGAATATATTTAAAACATATATATATATATATATATATATATATATATATATATATATATAT